>JAULBM010348563.1:0-22245 GCA_032357055.1 Geukensia granosissima | reverse complement strand
GCCCCTGTGTCGGAAAGGAGTTCGTGGATTCAAAGCCTTTGTTCCTTTTGTTTTCGTTTTATCTTTTAGTTTGTTTCCAATTTCTCTTGTCCCTTTGGACTTTACACTTCTAATCTCTCGCATACGTATTCTACACTGGACTTACCATATGAAAAGATGTGATATGGAACTTTTCACCGTAATGTTGGCATATAAATGTTTAACGCTCTAAATCATTTTGGGTGATTCCTGGGTAAAAAGACTGTCTAAAATGTTATTTTTGTTTTTATCGCTTTTAGTTTCACACACTCGACGAGACCCTTTTACTGTAACTGCGTTCCTGGCTTCGTCGTGACAGCTTCCGGGTGTACGAACGATCACAACACAATAAGTATATCAGTCCACATTCAATTGTTCAGTGCCGTCGTTTTTGTGGGTAAGTGTGTCAATTTACACCCAAACTTAGAGGAACGCAGTAACAGTAAAAGAGTCTATAGTTTCTTCATATTTATAGTTCTTTTACCATCGTATATGTTAAATATAAATCGTGAAGCAATTACCAAAGAACAAGTTATGTATATGGTTTAGAAATAGTGGAAACGTTATGGAAACAGTAACCAAAAAATTCTACTGTCACTTGGTGGGTGGCTGTCTCATGGACAATCATGCCACATCTCCTATTTTTATATTGAGTACAAATTATTAGAGCTTTACTGGTTACATGCAGGCTTTCAACAATTGAAAAAGACTAACACTGTAACATACCAGGGCAAAACGTCTCTCTTGTTGATAATTTAGTTAAATTTTATCTTTTAAAACTGAAATGATAGATTCCGGAAATGATAATAGCTGTCGATCTGATCGACTTTATTCAAAATCAATTCCTGATTCTAATTAGGCGACGTTTTAGGAGAAATACAGGTTATCAACTGCAAAGAGATCATCGAAATATACCAAATTTATTTAAGGTAGGTATATTGAATAATTTTTAGTGGAGTTTGGTCTTAAACAGGGATAAATAACAATACAGGAATTAGTCTGCTATTTGAAGGGCACAGTTGGTGCCCTTAGGAATTCCTACAAGTAAACCTGATGTCAATGTTGTCAAAAAGAACATTCACTAAATTTATCATCTTCCTAGAAGTATAGTAAGGCGACTATAAATTTATTTCTAGTTCTTTGAATTTTTTGTGATAAAAATAGGTGTAAGCAAGCGAAATATTTTGTTTCAATTTTTTTTCTTGAAATCGCAAAATATAGGAACGCAATCTCAAAAATTGATGCAAAAACGACAGTTTTAATTTTTTTCTTCATTTTTGTATTTTTTTTTTAAGTGAGCAAGCATTTTTTAAATTATAACATCTATGAAAAACAGTGATTTTTTTAATGAGATAAAAACGGAGCAAGTAAAGTTTTTTTTGAAATTTGAACCCATAATATTATATAGAAGTGAGCTAATCCGAAGAACTATTAATCAATTTGCAGTGGCCTAAGTGTATCTTTTTTCATCAGCGAATAATGGACCGGCCATTTTACAACAACTATATTTTTGCCAGTTTTCGCAAATGCCTATTTGATTTTATATGTTATTTTATATTTGGAAATGTGTAGTATATTGTGTTAAAAAATCTTTAGTATTAGCTTCCTAGCTGTAAGACTTATGCATAAGGCGTATTTTTAAAAGGAAAGATTTAATTTTGAAGTCTCTTTGTCCTGATAGATAAAATTAAATCTAACAAGTGCAGTTAATAGAAATAGAATATTCATATGACAATTTGAAGTGTTTACTAATTGGAATATTAATTAATTAGGAAGCATTTGTTTTCACTGTTATGAATTCAAATGTTACCATAAAATAATTCAAACTGCATGATTGATTAATGATTTGATTGATGATTGAACATTTTTTCTATATAAAGATTTTCTAAGACAATCGAAACGCCACAGCCATCGAACACCTCCAATCAGACAGGTATGTGTTGTAATGAAATTTATACTGCACTTCGTAAAATACAAACGTCGCTCCCATCTCCAAGAAAAATATAGTGGATTAAATCTTCGCTATTAACTTGATTTCAATAAATTGGTTCATTTTCATCAGAAATTTTTAGTCTAAATTCTTTAAAAAAATTAAAAATTAAAAATGGTGTTCAGAAGACATAAACCTGAAAATTTTCGAACACGCTTATTAACTTGAAGCTTGTCTCGCTTCAAAAATGTTTTCACATAATAAGTTCACCCTTATTTTAATTACACCATAAAATTCTCTGAGTTGAAACAAAGGTTATTATTAAAACTTGCAACTTCATTGTAACATAATGAAGAGATTTCTTGAATCGTATAAGTGTTGGCTTAAATCAGCAAATTTCTTATCATTAATTATCAGAAGAAGGTCGTTTTATAATCATATATTTTTTATATTATGAATACTTCAAACCATTAACACCAAATTATTCAGGCAACTTATTTTTTAGCAATCTGTATTATTAAATTTGTCTATTAAAGGGAACTAACACAATTGTTTATGCACAAATTTATAACAGCTTTTTTCTATTTTTAACATCTTGTTGTACAGTATAAACTAAATTTATTTTATATTTTGCCTACTTTTGTGAATGTCACTTCTAGTAAATTGAGGTACACCCCGGGTTGCCCTGCTGTTAAAACACCTCATGAATAGATTTCCTTACGCTATCCTATATTTATCATTATCATTTTTAATGAATTTAAATTAATATACCAATAAAAAGTTCGAAATTTGAAGATCACCCAACTTTGACCCAAATTATCTCAAACACATTAAGCAATGCGAACATCTAATGTAATGTAAAAGTATCGATGAATTTATCAATTTTCATTAAAAAATCCAAAAGTTGTTAAATTGATTTATCATTTGTATGTTTATGTAATGATTCACTCTTTTTGTCATCGTACTGGTATGTGATTGATATTGTGTAATATTTATATGTATATTTATATGCATTTACTCCTGTTACGCAGCAATCTGCGGCTGAGATTTCTTAATAAACTAAACTAAACTAGACATTCAATAAATGCAATCACCGAGATGAATTAAATCTGTGATTAGAAAGATGTGTTAATCCCAGATTAAATGAAATAAAATTTCATTTAAATCTAACAAAAGGAATTTCCCATCAGCACACGAAATGAACAATGCTACAAAAATTTGCTTATAGTAATCTTTGCTTTAGTTGTAACAACGAATCATTTAAGAAAACCTTATATAGATCAGATAAATAATAGAAAGTTCAAATTTGAAGATCTACTAATATGAATCGTTTTGCAACTTCGACCCAAACATCTGTTGACATACAACCGAAAACACTCACTGACAGAATCCAATGAAACGCTGATGAAAAACTAAAGCCAAATGATGCGAAATGACACCTTTCAGCATCTTTGGACCTTTTTATCACCAAACCGGTAAGAGAAAGAGAAAGAGAAAATCCGATGACATACTCCTGAAAGGCTCCCAATGAGAAGAATCGAATTCAAGGACCTATCAAAATCAAATAAAAATTATAAAAAAAAAACTAAAGCAAAATCACATGTTTGGCCACTTCGACCCCTTTTATATAAAAATCGTAAATGCTACAAAAATGATAAGTGTAACATTTTTTCTATTTCTAAGACGGAATCATTTAAATCAAACACCATTCAAATCAGATCAGCAAAACGCTAATCACAAACTACTGAGAGCACTCTCTTATAGGAATCAAATGAAAAAAATCCCATTAAAATATGGCGAAAACTTAAGTTTTCCGGTACCCCACAAAACAAAATGACAATTTTGGGCCCTTCAACCCTTTATCGTATTTTCAAGATAAAAATTATATAGGTTTATCTAGTAAATCCAATGTGAATGGACAAATGGCTTTAAATCTAAATCAAAATCATCAATATAAATAACAAATAATTGTTAATCGAAATTAAATACAATATAAATCGCCAACATTTTCAATATGGACGACCACGTGTTGATTTCTGATACCAGTTGCTGATTTCTCAACTAATTTTTAAACCACATTATCATTGATTGATTCTCTCTACTTTACTAAAGGAATTAAAATGTTCTCGTGTTACTTGTTGCATTAATTCCGCATTCAATTGTCAACGAGATGTTTCTGAAATTAATTATATTCGCAAAATTACCATAATCGGCCAATTAAGCATAGTTGCACTGTGCAAAAGTCTTAAATAAAAAAAAAAATCTTTTGTTTTGCGTCTCTGTTTCCGACATTACTTCCACATGACATGTTTATTGTTGTATTGTTGTATTGTCACACTGTACTAGGATTAGATGACTGCTGAGCCCCCTGAAACATGTATAGCGTAGCACTTACATAATGGGCCACGAACCAGTAGTCCTGTCTATGTCGTTTTTAGTGTTTTCCTGTTACTGAGGTTAATTGCACATAGAACGGGAAAAATAAATAAGTCTTATAAATAATGCAATTATTTTATCGAAAGAAGACTAAATTCTGTCTAAACTGGACTAAAATTTTCATAAATATTGATATACTGTTTAAAAAGCTTCGGTTTAGAAGGATTTCAGAAGGGAGAAGATGGTGCTAAGTAAAAAAAATCACTCGTTTCCATCCGTAATGAAGTCCCTAAGGTTAAAATGTCGATTTTGAATAATCCCAAAATCGCGAAGACTAAAGAAAGCATTCCAAAGTAATTACTGACGCAGGGGTTTTGTTTATATACAGGGGCGGATCCAGGGTACCCGCCCTCCCCCCTTTGCAACGCAAATATTTAAAAAAAAACGATAAGTTTCGGGTAAATTTCTGTCTTAATATCCATTAGAAATGGAAAAAATTGATGAATCAAGAGGTCCACAAAAGTGCTCCCCCACTTTCCAAAAGTCTGGATCCGCTTCTGATATAGTTTTACAGTATCCTATACCTGTTATATGGGTTTTTATATATGTTTCAGATCCAACGCACCGTCAAGATGAGACATATCCTGTGTCTCATATTTATCTGCGGAATCGTACATGGTGGTATAGCCAAGCCTAGGTATGGACCTGGATATCAGCCCGGTGGTTACACTGGTTACAGAGGAGGCGGTGGTGGTGGCAACGGAGGAGATATTGGTGTAGGCGGTGGCGGTGGAAATGGTGGTGGAGGAGGTGAACCTGATCCTTATTCAGGAGGTGGTCCGCAAGACTACTTTCCTTTGGATTCTTATTTTCCAGGACCTGCTCCCGGTGGCCCCGAAGAAGGGGGCTGGGGAGGCCCTGGTGGAAAAACTCCCGATACCGGTGCTCCTTCAGATCCTAATGGTAAGCAAGATGGTGCAATTGATCCAGATCTCTTAGTGAATATCGTTGTAAAACTTCTGAAACATTCAGTTCAAGCAAAATCTGGTGGCGATGCAGGAGGCCCTGGTGCTGGAGAGGCAGCTGGTGGTGGTGGACCAGATGCTGGTCCAGGTGCAGGACCTGATGGCGGTGCTGGTAAAGGTCCATATGCAGGAGCTGGTCCAGGAGCATATGCCGGAGCAGGTCCAGGTCCATACGCCGGGGCTGGTCCAGGACCATACGCCGGAGCAGGCCCAGGTCCATACGCCGGAGCAGGTGCAGGTCCATACGCCGGAGCAGGTGCAGGTCCATACGCCGGAGCAGGTCCAGGTCCATACGCCGGAGCAGGCCCAGGTCCATACGCCGGAGCAGGTCCAGGTCCTTACGCCGGAGCAGGTCCAGGTCCATACGCCGGAGCAGGTCCAGGACCATATGCCGGAGCAGGTCCAGGGCCATATGCCGGAGCAGAACCAGGCCCATACGCCGGAGCAGGTCCAGGGCCATATGCCGGAGCAGGTCCAGGCCCATACGCCGGAGCTGGCCCAGGCCCTTATGCAGGAGCTGGTCCAGGACCTTATGCAGGAGCAGATGCTGGACCTTATGCAGGTGCTGATGCAGAGCCTTATGCCGGCGCTGATCCAGGTCCATATGCTGGCGCTGATCCAGGTCCATATGCTGGTGCTGAACCAGGTCCATATGCTGGTGATGGTCCAGGTCCATATGCTGGCACTGATCCAGGTCCATATGCTGGAGGTAATGCTGAAGAAGGAGGTTACGATGGAGGAAAGGTACACCATTTCTTTTTTTAAGTATGCAAACTGCATTCACGCAGATCAATAGAATAGATCTTCCAAAACAATAAGTTTTGTTTCATGCAACTTAACAGAACTTTTTGTAAAGTAAAAATCTAAACACAAATGAATGAAATAAGGAATTTTATTATTTTTTCCGATCTTCATTTCCCTAAATCTCCAAGAACTTTATTAGATATTGAAAATCAATATATAAATCAACATAGTTTCAAACACAGCTGTGGCTTCCTACCTATAAGTATTCCTTTTTAACAATACTTAGACACGAACCATTTGAATTTCAAGGGGTGGAGGGTCCGGAATTTAAAAAATAGATCTTGTCCTGATTTGCCAGAATATAATAATCAGGTTGAGTTGGACCTTAAAAAATCATGCCCAACATTAAGCCACTATTTCGTTGTATCAAAATTTTTACAACGTTTCAAATTGACAAAAATGTGGTATCTGGAGATATCAAAAATTGGTAGTAACCTGAATAATTGTAAATATTTAGAATAACAAGCATTTTTGGACGCCAAAGGTTTCAATATGTTCTACAAAAAACAATATATATATTTATATATATATGAAAATGAGAAGATATGGGGAAAATGACCAAGAGACCGCACTCTAACCAGGTAAAAAAACAGGGAATTTACAAAACTAAAGGTCTCAACGCGTATACGTAAAATAATACTGCTGTTACCTGAATTTTATCAATAACACATTT
The DNA here is from genome assembly GCA_032357055.1 of Geukensia granosissima. Taxonomy (NCBI): domain Eukaryota; kingdom Metazoa; phylum Mollusca; class Bivalvia; order Mytilida; family Mytilidae; genus Geukensia; species Geukensia granosissima. Next base: position 15,419 of record JAULBM010348563.1, on the reverse strand, counting down.
AATGCAACCACAATTCCTTACCTTGGCCGGCACATGACCTTTAAAATAATGTTCGTAACATAGACGTCTTCAGACCTTCCAAAGGGAGGTTTACGGGTAAAAGACGGCTACTCATTGGGGGTTAATTAAATTTTATTTAAAATTTCAATGGCCAATCATGTGTCGCCTCCTATTCTTATATATTATCCCTAGATTAACGTGTGTTGATATTTTGCCCACTTGTTTGTTTAACCATCATCACTAAAAACAGTGATACGCTTATACTATTTAAATTCATCACTAGGAACATATGTTCGCTTATACAATTATAAGATGTATATCCCTGTTCTATTTCTTTCAGGGGACATATGGAGCTAAACCAAAGCCTTACGGATCAAAACCGTACGGTTCTGTAAGTATTAAAAAGCATTGCATCCAATTCTAATCTACGAATACATGTAATTTTTATTTTATTTGGCCCAGAGCTATCATGTTTATTACCACCATCAAAAACATGATCAAATTACTCGTATTAAAGATGGAAATTATAAATTTTAAAGATTTATTTTGAATATCATAATTAATGACGCTCAGTGTCTTAGGAGTTCTTGAGAAAATACAAGATTTTTCTGTCTTTAAACTCGTCTAAAAACATGACAAGGTGGCTATAATACAAGCTTAAAGATACATTTGTGTCTCAGAATGTCTCAAGACAATGATGTTCATTCACCATGCAGTGTGGACAATTTATAGTACCAATGAAGGAAAACTCATATGCAAAGATGCAATATAATATGGAATTAGAACAATTTTCTGAAACACGAACGTTCTATTAGCATATTTACTTTCATTTATTTCATTTTTTATTTGTTTCTCGTCTGAAAATAATCCTTCAATATTTTGTTCTGTTTCGTTTTAAATTTTGTTATGTTTTTGATGCTGGACATCCTCTAAACCTAAACATTAAATTAAAAAACTTTCTTTGTTTATTTTCAGAAGCCTAAACCATACGGGGTGAGTAAAATGACATTTGGCTTGTTTTATAACCACTTCGATATATATAAATTAAAAAGAAAACTATATACATTGTATATCCTACTGAAACCAATACGCGTGCGTCGGTGTGAATTGTGTCTGTATGGCGTATATTCCGTGTTCTTTCTTTGAAATACTACCACTTTGCCCCACTAATGACCGATTACCCTAAGTTGTTAGCATCAATTGTGCATGAAAATATGTGTAAGCACAACTTGTTCATTAATAAAGCACCTAATTCGCGCCAGTTTTATAGCGTTCGTGAGATAACCACCGTTTTCATAGTAAGATTGGTATTGTTCATATTGAAATTCTTTGTTTCATGTTCTTATGTTCCGTTTTGTTTTGTCTTAATCTTGTTTTCGGATTTTTAAGTTGACTTGTTACGTTTTAGTTCAAAGGGATTAACAATTCTTAAAAAAAAAAAACATTTTGGAACTCGTCCGAGAGACTGGATAATTTTCCAGGTTACCAAATCTAACCAATCATTTAAAATTTCTTGAACAAATTAAAATTGAAAGGAAGCCAGACATGTCGTTTTGTCGTTTTCCTTATGTTGCCGTCTGGCCAATTATTACCAGTGAAAGATTGATTGATTGATTGATTTCTGCTTAACGTCCATTGGGCAATATTTCAGTCATATTCAGGACGGAAACAAGTTAATTACATGTAACAATAAATCAATATGTACTCTGTGAGCATGTGACCGGTAAGGGATTATGGGTTGAATAGGGTCGGAAATGTTAGCATTGTAACTGGCCGCTTGTACTGACCACTCAAAATAGATGTCACAATGCTTAAAACGTGGCATTTTCTTAATGTAAATTCTGCTCGAACCAACAGACACCTCTTTAGGACCTGCAGGCAGAGAAACCTAACAGCGTATTTCTATGCCCTGGTCGCTCTTGGTGGAACCAGTGAAAGAAATTTTTTTTAAAAACAGAGATAAAATGCAATTTTATAAAATAAGAATAATTTTCTGAATCACTGACATTCTATTTTATCAAGTGAATTTGTTCTTTTATTTTCATTTATTTGATTTTAATCCTTTGCGTCTGACAATAATACTACATTACTTTGCTGTGTTTTTGGTGATGGGCATCATCTAAATCTACAAATCAACTAGAAATTTTCTTAATTTATGTTTTCAGAAGCCTAAACCATACGGGGTGAGTCAAATTAAATCAGGGTCATTTTATAAGCGCCTTGATTAATCTGTATGAATTTTATTCCACTGAGCATCTTGGTAATTCAGATTCCATATTTTTAAATATTTATATTTTTAAATTAAAAAGTTCAATTCGTTTAAATTACAGTAAAAGTATTAGTCTTAGCTGATTCCAGTTTTGTGGAAACATATTTTCATACATCTTCGCGGCTTTAAATTTTTGCGTAGTCTTGCACACGGACAGAAATATTAGAATCAATAAATGTAAAACCCAACAAGGAGCTGCCGCTGATCCTAAATAAGCATAAATAAACATGCAAAATACCCAAGTGTGGAAAAATGTATTTGTTATGTTAATAATCAGTCAATAACAAAAGATATAGCTAATACAGTGACCATAAATCGTGTTTTGGATAGAATCATGCAACAAAATGTAAAAATAAAGCAACAGTATGCTTTTCGAGTCGCGCTGAAAAAAATATAACAGAAAATAGTAAATTGTTCAACAAAACATATAAATAATATTAATATGAAATCAAACACACCCAAATGTTATGTCTTGTATCTGAATACCTTCAATGTACAACGAGTGACCAAATCACACAGTAACTCCCCTATGCACGATACTGCAGATACCATTTGCAATATTCAAAATATAGGTTTTTAGCATTGATTGTATCAGAAGAGAATAAATTATTGTAGTTGGACAGTTGCTGACAGCAATCCAACTTAACTATTGCAAATACCAATTGACTTTATTATGTTCTTAAACAATATTGCTTTATATTTGAAAAGAAATAGGCGATTGGCTGTGTAGATCTACCGTGTATCCTCTAGGACTCAACGCCAACTTTTTTATTTCGGTTTATACCCTTTTATATTCTAAATGTTAGCAAGAATAATACTGTGATTCTGTTAGGTTTTACTGTGTTTTGTACCAAAAAGCGATATTTACTTATTTTCGTTATTTAAAGTTTACGGACATCAAATGGCACGTAAAAATACATTAAATAACAAAATAACGTGTTATTGGAAAGAAAAATTTATTGCTTTTTCAAAACACGTCATCTTAAAAAGTTAAATTGATTATCTTAACAGTTGTTGCAAAAATCCTAGCCCTACCACACCGTAATTTTATGGACTACTCGATATTTTTGCCTTTCAACTATTTAATTGAACCCTCTATAATGTTATATGCATTATTTGTATATATGATTTCTTACCCTTCCGGAGCACCTGAACTCACCCTGGTTTTTGTAGGGTTCGTGTTACTCCAGCTTTAGTTTTCAGTGTAGTGTTGTGTGTTCTATTTTTTGTTCATTTTGTTGGCCTTGGTCTTGTCTGTCTTCCGACTTAACGATTTCAGTCTGCCCCTTTGGTATCTTCGAATTCCTTTTTCATCAGTAATTGAGATTTATTAAATTTCGTTACCCCTATGTTACTCATAAATTTCATACTGTTGTCAGTTTTACTCCATTTCCGTAACGCAGTTGTTAATTTGTTTTTATAAATTTGGATTATATATGAACCTATGGTAAAATGTTTTCACCTTACAAATTAAAGGAAAATGTTACCGCAGCCACATGACAATTCAATCACATCTATTCAAATACCAAAAATGTATATCAGATAATGAAATAAGTGCTTCAACAGCTTCAGTAGTCCAGATTTCTTCTTGAATTTTCGAGAAATGGGGATTTACAAATTAAGATTTTTTCATAATGCTCTGTCAGTTGATTTTAACCAATTTTGCATAAAGTACTATTTTTATTGCATAGTTGCATACAAAAATGATTTGTTGAGGACTTATATTTACTTTGAATTGTGTTTAAAAGGACATAATAGAATAATTACCAATTTTCTAAGAAAATATTACCAGCCTTTTGACAATGAATCCAAAGGAAACTTTAGCATAAACAGATTTTCCCAACTTATCTAGATTAAGCATATATATTTTTATATCTGTTATCACATATTTAATGTTTACAAGTCATATTATGTTTTTTCAAGAAATTAAATTTTAGTTTTTATTCTGTTTTTTTTTTCCTTTAAGAAACCAAATCCACCTCCGAAACCTTATGGGGTAAGTTTTTGTTAGCTGAAACATTTATAAGATAACAAATATAAGTATCTGTATCTTTTACTTATTACAGATCAAAAAAAAAAATCAAATTCTTTCAAATTAGTACGTAACAAATAATATTCTTAAAAACATTTTCTTCAATCATAGCAGTGATTATTTTTTTAAACAGTTCATATATTGTTAAAAGTCACAATTTCACCATTATTATCAATTTTGACTCGCATATTTCTCATTAGTTGTTCATAATTGATTCATTTACATTATATACATTATAATTATATATAGGGAAATTATCTAAAGATATTCCCTACGCCTAAGTACATCTACCGGTCAATATTTCGGTTGTCCCATTTGACGCCTTCAGACCTATTGAAAACCTATATGTCAATTGCGACATTCTTAATTTTACAGAAACCTTCATACTACAAAAAACCATACGCAAATCCTTACGGAAAGAAGGAGAAAAAAGTAAGTTTATTTTTAAAAAAAATCAGCTCACATGTACTGATAGAGTAAATTTCACCAACATTTGCGACAAATTAAAAAAATTAGGAATTAAATACAGGAAAATACAGGAAAACGTTGATTAGGTGGGGTCTTCTTTAACTCAATCTAGCATTTTCATAAAAACTTAGTTAGGAACTATTACTAAAAGATTAAAAAACCGATTAAATACGAATATTATCAATATACATGGAACATTATATGGATATCAAAAGAAGGATGGACAGATGATCAATGTAATAAATTTATATTGGAAAATTCTTTAAAATCATTTTTCATTTACAACTGCTGTAGAGATAGTATATTATCTTTTATTTCTTGGAGGATGTCATCCTTCCTATGACTGTAACACAATATTTCTTGGAGGGTGTCATCCTTCCTATGACTGTAACACAATATTTCTTGGAGGATGTCATCCTTCCTATGACTGTAACACAATATTTCTTGGAGGATGTCATCCTTCCTATAACTGTAACACAATATTTTTTAACATATTTATTTTTTTCTTTATTTTATTGTAGGAGAGAAAGGTAAGTCATCTTTGATAAAGTTAATACACTTGAATATAAACATTCACTTTTTATAGAAACCTTTATACCTTACTGAACACATACTGTTAAACTCGTGTTATGGAACTGTGTAGTGTAACATAAGTAAACTAAAACTTTTTACTTTCACCTAAGATAAATGACTAAAAGCTAAACATGCTCGAGTCGCGTAAAAACAATATTGTATAATATAGAACTGACATCTGACAAGATTCTGATGCATTAATATTTCAAATATTCAAATAATCCAGACAAAATTAGGAAGACCAATTTTGAATTTTTGTCTGAACGCGAAAACTTAATTTTGAGTTACGCTTAATTTAATACTGTTATTTTATAAATTTTAATACATGCTGTTTTTTTTCAGGGTGGATATTAGAAAACTGAAGCGAATTGGAATCATCTTTAGTATTTTTATTGACAGTGATTTGTAAATAAATTTTTGCAGCATGTGTTATGTCCATTCACTCTTTTACAATTGATTAAAATATCTATAGATAACCTCATACTGCAAAGTAGAGGATGAATAGACTGGCAAAAAACAGTATTTGACAAGTACATGTAGTTACAGAACATGACTATATGCACCCCGGTATTTTCTTATCCCATTTAGAAGTTTCCCCCTTCAAAATCAGTCCTACGCCCATGCAGTATTTAAATTAGTACACCAGTATTCCTTTTTTTAACGGTCATTCAGAACGATCACGTTGGATATTTTTTAAGATTATGCGATATTCGAATACTTGTCAGTTTCGGAGGCTCATTGATAGAAAGAATTGTCGCTACTAGCAGGACATATATTTTATTAACAACATCACGTCGATAACTGCAAAATGCATTTGCATGAATGAGACAGCTATCAAAATAATCTAAACTACAAACAACCTTACATTTAAAGATTTTATTAAAAGCTTTCGACATCAGACAAAGATCCACACTGTAAGGCAATTGTAAATGTCCCCACAAACCAAATGTGAGCAATTTAAATGTAAAGAATAAGTCAATATAAATTTTAACGGAAAACGAGTTACAGTTAAAGACCACAAACACAAAAACGATATTCCCAGGTATACATTTTCTTGTCTTAGACTGCAGATAAAATATGTGACGGGTTTATAATGTTTGTGAGCGTTCAACACTTCACTAAGAAGTCGGGATAGTTGTGTGATAAATAGATATATAAAACATTATATCAGTTTAATTGGATTTAACTCCCCAGATCCTTACAAAGTACGGAAGACCAGAAGAATCAAGATGTTCCAACCTCGAAAAAGTTGTTTCTGACAGCTAGTTTAAATCCCAACTATTGATAACATACTTCGTTTTCTAAACATTTGTACCGTTCTAACACGTTTGGCCTTCCAGAAGCTGCCAAAACGAAACTGAGGCATGTGTTGGCTATAAACTCTGTGTACCTCAAAATACAAAATTATCAATGTTAAATGAATATAGAGAAATTGGTATGCTATATGTACATTTCAAGGAGTAACCTCTCATTGGTAAGATACGAACCAAAAACATGGTAAGTATAAGATATAAACAAAGCAAAAAAAAGCACGCAAATACAAACAAATCAAAATGGGAAGCCAAATCCGACGGCATAGATAACTACTACGTGCAATAATTTTCGAAGCCTTTCCTTATTTTTAGTGCTTTAGAATTATAGCAATTGCAGCAATCAATTTCTGTTAAAAATAAAGATCAAAATGGTTTGTAGTGTAGACGCGACCGTGAATTGCGCATATGGTCATCTACCTAGTTTGTCCACTTCGTAGTGGACATCAATCAAGGTGAACCTCTTTTAAAATATCATTTTACATCAGGCTCTCCTCTGCATAGGAACTGTTCAATGTAAATGGGAAAACTTCCGGTCAGAGTCTTTCGAGAACAATCAATTTTCAATGGAAAAAATATCCACTGTAATTTCCTACCTTGGTTTCAAGATACGGCCTAATTTTAAACTTAACGGTGCTGCTTTGTGTGTTTACTTTATCTCTTAATTCTACATGGGCGGCCTAAGTGCGTCTCTATTTCTGTCTGTATGACGTAAAGAACAATCGGAACACTCTTAGAATATTTCCCTCCTCCGTTGAAAAGGCCAAAACGTTTCCCGACTGCTGATTAATAAACCCGACACATGTGGCGCGCATTAACTTAATTAACCATTTAACTAAAAGCGTTAACATAATCGTTTTCAAGACTGTTTGGTCAGTGGAACAACAATTTTTTTTTAAAAAAGGTGGTAAAAGGCTTCGTTTCCTAATAGGTAAAATATACATCAAACTATATTCCGGTTATTACCGAAGCGAAATCATTGAAGAGTGTCCAACTAATCAATCAAAGAATAAAATGATATAATATGGATTTAACACGAATAATTCAGGCCCTCTGCGTATTCTATTGTTCCTTTCTTCGATGAAAATAAAGCGATCGATTGACAGGAACAAAGCCCCTATTAATTCCCCCCCCTTTATCATAGGGTTCAATAGTAGCAAAATCTGGGTTGCTGATTTAACAAGTTTTCAAAAACAAAACAAAAAAAACCATTTTTGAACTTTCACTTTTATTATTGATTCACAGTTCTCCGACTTGAATCCTGAATGGCCTTTGCCAGCATTTAGTAGGTATCTTGTGTTTAGATTGATGATGTGTTCATTCATTGACCTCCGGGTCAGATAAAAGGATAGATAATGTCCTTTTTACACAGTGTCCTGGAGCCAAGAGTTCTTCAGTATGCCAAAAATACCGAAAAATCTTTCTTTTATTCATTTTAACCTGTATATAACAAGAGGCTCCCTGCTCTCAAATGAAAATGTACATTTTGACCATAAAAATTAAATTTCAGTAAAACCTCTGAAATGTAGTATGTGCTTCTAAGAATAAATTGGTTTGGTTGAAATAAACAATTTTGACTAGTAAAACATTTTAAATGCTTCAACTCTTATCAATAAACCTCTTATGAGATTTTAGCTGAAATAATGCTTGTTTAAGTCAGATTTTTCTATCACAGTATAAAAATCATTACTGGAGAAGTCCCGAATAGTTCTGCATAGAAATATATTACTAAACATATGCGTCTGAAACAAAGCATAACTAAACATATGCTAACGACCATGAGTCGACCAAAAAATTTTAAAATTTGCAAACAGAAGTTGGAAAAACATTTAAAGAAATTTAATGTAGCAAAAAGGCGCAAAACTGTCCGAATCATTAAAATGGTTCTAAACTGTCTAATCTACAACAGAAAACCTACTTTTTCAATTTTCTGTTAAGAAACATGCATACTGGCACTATTTTTAACATTCAATAGCAAAAACAGAAAAACAGAATGCTTAAACAGCAAATGTATCAATTTTTGCCGTTTCTCCCTTGACCGCAAAAGATAAAATTCCACATTTCTTCGCAAACTACTATCTGCTCATTTTTTCTTATCTTTATAAGAAAGTAAGCCTACCAAAAAATGAGATACCATAGGTTAGAATTGAATTACAACCATAGTATGGCCATTTTAAATGGTTCAGACAACCCGGTATCATAAAACGCAAGATTTCCGGAACTTGAAATGTGACAAAAAACCTATTTTTTTATTTCTGCAATCAGATTTGAATATCAAATAGACCATACAGGCTGAACATACCCTTATAATACAAAAAAGTGGAAAAAAATTCTATGGAGATGATTTTATCATTGACAACCTTTAAAAAGTTCCCACTTTGGATGTGAAATTGTGTAATATCCCTGTAATTTGATACTAGTTGTGTAAAACTGATAATTTAGGCTATTGTTTTTCATAAATTCACTCTACAGGGCAAATTGCTGCAGTTTTGTGCATTTTGAACATGTCTTTCCCTTCAAGTGGCGTACCCTAACAGGAACAAGACCCAAATTAATTTTCCCTTTTTCCATAGGGTTCAACAGTAACAAAATCTGGGTTGCTAATTTTACAATGTTTCAAAAAAAAAATGTTGAACTATCACATTTATTATTCTTTCACAGTTCTCTGGCTTGAATCTTGAATGGCCTTTCTCAGCATTAAGGAGCTTTCTGGTGTTTAGATTGATGATGAGGTCATTTAGTCACTTCCGGGTCAGATTAAAGAACCTGGTTTTCTTTATGGACTACATTCGTAGTGGACTGGTTCCCAAATTGGGATCCTGTTCCAGTGAGCGTAATATCACCGTAGGTATCGTTGTCCTGCGAGAGCATGATTTCTTACGGGAATCCTGGATTTATTACGGGTCGATCACTTCCGTTTTCCGAAACCTGATATATTGGAGCTGTATTAAGACTCAAAATCAATTTCACGCACTGTTTGTCAGTCATAGATTGCTGTAAACATATTAATGAGCTCAAAAATAGCTTATAAAAAGAATTTTATTATGTCCTGGATTTCTTTCGGGAGACTTTGATATTGCCTTGGCTTTTTATTCTAGTGTCATGGATTTTCCGTTTTGTAAAACATAAAATCACACATTTGTTTCGATTCAAAACACAATTTATGATAATAAACATATTTGTGAAGAGTTCCAAGATACAAGAGGTAACTTTTAAGCATATTCCCAATTTTTTAATTTGGAAGGAAATCATTTTATAAGAATCTGCTTTTATTTTGATCAACGCATATACGCTTGCGCTTTAATAAGAAAAATAGTTGTTATAACGATGCAGTTGCATTTTATATATTCTGGTCATTGAGAAAAAAGATTATGTAAATTAAACGGTTTTATGAATAGACTTTTCAGGCTTTAATCCTTTTGTGGCCATCTACATGGCTTACTTTAAAAATGGTTCGGATTTTTTACCGTTGTTGAAGACCATAGAAAATTTTAATTAGATAATGAAATTAACTGAGTAGAAGTTTTTCTGCAAATAATATTTTATACAGTCAGTATTGAAAGAAAGATGAAAAACAAATGATGCCATAAATTATAGATAAATATTAGAAATTCTTTTGCCAGTGCCTACAAAGTACTAATCAGTGAGGTAATGACAATGGATGCGACTCCAAATAAAAGCGATAATGGATTGATCCAAGTCGCATCTTTTATTTAAAAACGATATTAAGACACTTTTTAGTATCTAAAAGATAACGGATACGAAAAAACAATATTTAACGTGCAGAATGTGAAGCTGTAGCAAAATAGTGGGTTGGGGGTTAGGCATTTATTTCATTTTGATTTTAAATTCGTTAACAATGCATATATAAATATTAAGTTTCTCAATACTAGAAGTGATAAAAAGCAGTAGTGTATTAGGAAAAGACCATTTAACGTATAGGGTTGAATATTTTACCTGCAAATTTTGTTCGAAACTGTTTTTGCATGTGTACACATGTGAACATGCTTTAGGACCTAATTTTGCATGTTATGAATTAAAAAGGTCAGTATAGGAGACGGAGTTTTTTATTTTTGTGTACATATACCAAGTTTAAACGTGAAAAATATCTGTATTCTATTTCTGAAGCCCGTAATAACACCAGGACGCCCGACAAAAAGCCAGGACGTCCAAATTTCAGTTTTTGCCCAAATAATCTCTTAATGGGACAGCAAGTAATGCATCTTTTTTGTAATATTATAGGATAAACAAAAATATCAAGTTTGCAATATTCGGTATTTTACTAACTGAAAATACTTCGTATATAGAATTTTTGACATATATGGAATGTGCATTGATGCATCTTTTTTTCCAGCCATTTCTTCATTTTCAAAGTGTTTTTGATCAAGTGTTCCGATAAAATTTTATACTCGTCCCTTCATCTCTATAGGGAACTCGCAGTTTTTCTAGTAGCATTGTAGTTTGCTTGTTTACATTTAAAACAGCCGTCCTGTAAATCATCTAGGAATCCCGTAAGAAATCCGGATCGATTCCCTTAAGAAATCATGCTCTCCTAGGACAACGATACCTAAGGTGATGTTTGTCCAAATAAGTATACAGTGTAAAACCAGCAATATTTAAATACAAAACCAACGCCATCCACTGGATAAAGGCGGGTTAAACATGTTTGTGAGTACTAAACCCCCTAAACTGAGACAGTGATATGACCAAAAAAATATATCCGACAGCTTTTGAAGACGATACATAATGCATACAATAAATCGTGAGAATTCATAAAAGACAATCGGTTCAATGTTCACAAATTTTTCATTGATAAACACCAGAAAATTAGACAGAAAATATGCATGAAAATTATTATCATGTGAAGACTAAATTTAAGCTAGAATATGTATACATCATTTATCCCCTTGGTATTTCTTGACACATTTTATTTGTACAATACCTGGGCATTCTACAAAACTGCAATGTCTACTTTCTGACTTCACATTGTAATAACATGTCTTTATATCACCGACACGTTGTTTTAGTCGTTTCTGTATACAAGATCCATTGCAGTTACTCCACGAACTCCAACCTGTCCAAAAACATGGTGGTGGATCAACTGTAAAATTATAAGATTATGTTAATCCGACGACATCCTTGGCTTGTATAGAGATATAAGTTTTTCCAACAAAAACGTTAACAACGCAGCCGCCATGTAGCAATACCAATGTCTTCCTGACGCAACTAAAAGTTGGAGGCCTAAAAAGACACCTCTTTGAGTTGGTACGCTCCATTAAAAAGGTTGCATGGTCACTGCATCTTTCAGCGATTTTTTTTTAATTTCAAAATGGTAATATTATGGTAAAAACACAAATGTGCGTTTCAATGTCATGTTTTGAACAACAAGTGATAAACAAAGACAGATACATGTATTGGACAGTTCTTACATTAACGCGCGATATTCCAGGACAGCTTCTCTAGGATTATGGTAGTTTACATATATTTGCATAAGACGCAGAATTTTTAAATCTACTTTTACCAATAATCTTTATATGCTTTTCAGAACCAGACAGATTGATTTGGGTTTGTTTATTTCTGGAACTATAGTAAATATCTTGAATTTGGAAAGAATGATAAAATGTAGTAAAATCTTTGTGAAATAACGGTCATCAGAAAAGTCAACAAATTAATATCGATGCGATTGTCAACAAAAGGTATCCCTTTGGAAATCAGGGACACATTTTTAAAAATCTAAATATGCATTTCATTATTTTTTAAATAAGATGTCATTGATGGATTTTTTTTTCATATTTGAATAAGAGACATAACTGCTTTTACCCATAAGCTACTTCTTTTTTCGTTTTTGCATCTTCGTCCACAGAATCTATTAGAAGCTTTAATGTTGTATTTTCAGAAGACGGACGGTGGCTCACGATGTTGAAAGTCTTTTTAAAGGTTATTCTTGAAAGATTAGTTCTGAACCACATGTATTTTCATATCTCCTGTTATTACGTGGTCAGGTGTATTATTTACACTAGTATTATCTAATGAAATACTATTTCAAGGTTGGAAAACGATGTTATAAATCTTTGGAACTTGCTTACTAAATATATTCCCCATTTTTATTAAACAGGTATTTTGAAATACAAATTTACCAATGTTTGATAAATATGGTGAAATCTGATGTGCTATATGCACATTTAAAGGATTAACATCTAATCAGTAGCATTGGGCCAAAATAAAAGAATTCCGAGATCCAACAATAGTAAAAGAAGTACTAAAATTCAAACAAAACCAATAATTAGCGATATCCAGCGTTGGAGACAACAACTCGGTGCAATACGTTTCGAAGCCTTACCATAAAGCAGCTAATTTATGTAAAACATAAGAAATAAATGTCGTGTTACGCAAGTCTGGGGACTTAGTTGTTGAATACCCTCTTAGACCTCTGGTCCACCAGCAAAAGGCATCAAACCAGTGCTTTCAAAATACAAGTTTACTAAATAAATGTTGAATATACATGTTGAAATTTTATATGCTTTATGTATTTTGAAATTTAATTTAATGTGTACGAGAACGTCTCTTGCAAACAATAAGAACCTTTAAAAAGCACGTGTTTAAAAGTCAATGAACAAAAGCCATCTCAGTCAAAATCGTTAACTGCGGTCCCGGAAACAAACATGTTCGAAAGCATTATCCAGAACAATTTATAGAAGACTGATTTTTTATTCTTTAAATTTCACGTATAGAAAAGATAAGATAATTTATTCCAATTAACGATCCCTTTGCAGAGCATAATAAATGAAACAAAAAAATAAAAGAGTAACACATGCAAAATTGGTCTTAAAACTAAAATATGTTAAAAGTTTCCCAGTCTTTGATTCTAAAGAACTTTTTTTTCTTTTCTGTCCAATATTTACCCCAAAAAATTTTGTTTGTCTTTAACTGCTTTAGTAAAAGAGGAAATGTTTATTTTAATATAGGTTTTGTTAACTGTAAGTTTTTCTAAAAATAAACTCTATACAGGATAACCATGAACAAACATTAAACAGTCGGATGATTTAACACGAGGGAGAAGTTATTTCTCCATGCTTAGATCAACTTAATATTTTTTCATTCAAATACACATGTATATAAATTTAACATATTATGCATTATATAAATATTTTATTGATCAATGAATGCGGGGTTCAGTAGCTCTCTTGTCAGTAGCAACAATTTTTCAGTTAATTACTTACAAGAATCACAAGTGCTGGAGTAAAGAATCAACAGAGAATTACACTCCGTATGTAAGTTTGGCTTGAATGTTACCAACCATCAACTGAAAGTTTACATTTGGGTAAAGGAAATATCTCTCGTTTTGTTCTGAACCGCCCTGAATGTCATTTCCTAAATGTAAACATATTTATGAAGCAGACCTTTCTGTGTCCGCAGTAGCTAAAATATCGAGCCATTTTTTTTACTTTTCTCTACAGAAGGTTATATCTTGAGTTAGCTTCATGTGAATAAAGGATTAAAAGGCAAGAAGAGGTGAACAGTTGTTTCAAATGTGAAACGTCAAATTCTGGAGTATTGTGTACACTATGTTTCTTTTCGTTTCCTGTTGTTGCTCATGATCTTGTCTGTCTTCCGACTTAATGATTTCTGTCTGACCCTTTGGTATCTTTGAATTCTTTTTTAAAATAATTGTGCAAGTTCTGTTGTATTGTATAACTTACCTTGAAATGATGATTGTTTGTTATTTTCTTTTGTTACAGTGTACGTCACCGATGCAGTTATTACTGCCGTTAACAGAACACAAAGAAGCAACATCAAAATGCACCTTAATCTTTCTGGTTGAAAGTGATGAATTTCATTATCTGCGATGTTGCTCATTTCTGTGTTAATGTAGGATTGACTTCTTTGTGAATCCAGCGGCGGGTCAATATACATACTATTCGGTGAAAATTCATTATAATCATGGTGAGATGGCGTAAAGTCTTGTAATTCGCAATAAAATCCTGTATTTGTGCGCATAGTTTCAGGTGGTGCAGACATTTTCCTTTTTATATGTCTGTAAAGAGATATTATTGTCAAAGACATAGTACGTTTTAATGACATTTAACTTATACATAGAATTCTATCTAAATATTTCAATAATGTGCAAGTTAAATGTAAAATTATAACACCATCTAAGAATATGTGAGGTATGATTGTCTATGAGACAGCCATCCAAAAAGTATAAAAGTACGTTTGGATCACGGCTTTCCCATGTCGTAATGTCAATATTGAGAGATTATTCCTTAAAATATGCATATGGCATATCCAGGTTCACCCTATTTATTTAACATAAGTTGACCTGTATTTTGAAACAACTGGGACAATGTCTAACTGTTGAACTACAGATCCTAAGGATATTCACTAGCAAATTGTCATAATTATCTGACATTTATCTGAACACCTATTATTTTCAAGAAATTTTCAGGACTATTTCAAATTAACTGATTTGACTGCTTACTGTAGTTTATCCGGATAGATGGACCGTTCGAAACTCGGCTTTCCCATGGTTTGGTTCTAATGTCATTGATTGGAGCTAACCATTTGGAATGCATGCACATATAGCATATCGAGGTTCATCACAATTATACAACATGGTATACGTATTCTCATATATCTTGCATCTAAGTGTTGCCGCCAAAGAATCTACACCGTAAGGCAAAAGACCACAAACATTATTGGATGTCATCAAAATGTAGCAATAATCGGCCAATATATGTTACAGAAAAATAAAACAATTATAAAATAC
>JAULBM010348552.1:0-12249 GCA_032357055.1 Geukensia granosissima | reverse complement strand
GCACAGGTTTCTAGATTACAGTATTCCCTATCCATGCCCTAATAAGCAAACTAGATAATTTTCACTTAAAAATGGCACCAATGACCAATCCAAACTTCATCAAAATACAATGAACATATGATTTCCCTATTATTGGTGTTTTTAACTCATGGGTTATCTTTTTATATTTTTACCCAAGGATTTTTTTAACAATACACTGTGGAAAAATATTTGACTGCTAGATAAATCACACAAACTTATCAGAGACCCCTGAAGGTGGCCATGGTGTAGAAATAAGCTATTTAGTTTCTCTGCCTAATGGTAGAACTGCTAAAGTGGCATTCCTTGGTTGAGCAGTATGTATAAATATTTGACCACCCCTACCCACAGGCAGTTCCAGAAGAAATAGGCACTAGGTGTCTCCAATCTGTAGGTACTTATCCTTCAAAAGGGGCCTACCTGATTGTGAGGGAATAGTAAGTGATGGAGACATTAAAGATGCCCTGTTTGTATAATTGCCACATTTTAGGCATATTAATGACCCCTTGCAACAGCACATTTTGAGGTGGCAGTTGCAGGGCTAAATTTTTGAACCCTACCAAAACCCCATTTTTTTCCAGTGACTCAAAATTTCCCATCCTTTGTGTCCCCACTTTACAGTTTACATATTGATTATTGTAAGTATTTGTTCCCATCCAGAATAGATGGATTGCCAGTTTTCCCGCAAAATCTTGACGTCACTTTACAAATATTTGGACATCACAATGTAAAAATGCCAGTTGACCTGAGGTCATTTGGACAAATTCATTCATGAAATGGAATGTGTAATACATCTATATGGCTGAAATATCCCCACTGGAAGTTAAGCAGCAATCAATCAATCATTTATCAAAAGAATAACTGTATAACTGGATAAATGTATTGAACAACTAGGATTTATTAGGCCATCCAACTGATAGATTAAAACATTGTTTCAAGCACAGAGAAAATGCTGATTTTGGTTTGTGAGTAAATTAAATTTTAACTTCTTGCATGAAAAATTCCTGGACTGATTGGTAAGAGAGAGAAAGAGCAACTTCATATACAATGTATATATAATCTATAATCAATGATCAAATTTCAGTTTTATAAACTCATTTTAAAATTCAAACATATTGTATTGAATTTGAAAAAGATTGGACACATCAAGTAAATTTGCAGCGGATTCTTTTCCAACTCAATCCAAAGTCTCGGACATAAAACAGATTATATCTGATAAATTCTATTCTAAAATGGATATAGTCGAATGTGTAGGAAAGAAGATCTAAAATCCTCCCCATTGACAATTATTTTTGCATTTTTTACCTGTAGTATCTGATGATCCACAAATAAATTTACCTACCTTACCCAACATTCCCCTGTTAAATGGAATAGATCTTAACATCCAGAAATATAATCCGTTTGATTACTGTGAAAAGGGGAATTCCATTATGATTATAATTATGATATATATTAATGAATAAATATCTGGAGAGAAAATTTCAGTGAAAATAGTTAAATAATAAAAGAGTTGTCCAAAGCACTTAATAATAACTTTCTGGTTATTACAGTCAAGGAGTGAGGCATCAAAATTCAAGAGCCCAACCTTTTCCACCTTGCTTTTCATATTCAAACTACTGTCATATGATGATACCTTATATGGATAAATTTGTATACACCAATAAACATCTTATTTTTATGGAAACATGGTAAATAAAGCTCAGAAATTTAAACTAAATCCACATCATCTTAAAATTCATCTTAATAAACTTATCCATAAAGGATATCATCAGAGTATAATTATAAAATCTCTAAATATGTTTTTTACTGGTACTAATATTGACTTTCTTGTTAATAGCTTAATATGAAACTAAACAGTTTATACTTGTTATAACATTTTCTTCTCCCTGTCTGTAAATATTTTTTTATATTGGCATTTGCACAACCCATGTTTTCTTTTTCTTCTAATGAAATTTGAACACTAAATCTAATTGGAAATGTTTATATTGACACCGTAGGAAAGGAAAACTTGGTTTCCTGATCAGTTGCATTTGGTTTTTTAACTAGCAGACAGTAACTGCAAGTACTCTTTTGAGGTCAATTCTTTTATTGTATCTTGTATTAGTTTTAAATGTTTTTGTTGTTGGTTTTCAGTATCTCAAGTGTTAAATCCATTTCAACCAATTTTTATAGTGTAGTTTTATTACTGTTTTGGCACACCACTGTCCCAGGTTAAGTGGAGGGTTGAGTGTTCACCGACCGGTTTAACTCAGCCACATACTTATGTGCCTGTCCCAAGCCAGGAACCTGTAGTCCAGTGGTTGTCATTGTTTAATTAGTCATTTATTGTTATTTGTTCACCGATTTTGCAATAGATTAGATTGTTTGTCGTGTTTTATGTATAGTTTCACATTTTGTATTTCGGGGCCTTTTACAGCTTCTGTTATGGTATGGACTTTGGTTAATTTTTGAAGACCTTAATGGGACCTGTAGTAATTTAAATTCTACTGTCATTCGGTGGGTGGCTGTCTCATGAACAATCTCGCCACATCTTCTATTTTTATATTTTATGAATACTATTTTTATATGTTTCCACTCCTTATAAAGCTTAGCTAAACCAATTTACAAGAGCTATTTTCAATTGGTGTATGGTTGCTGTTTAAAACTAAAGTGCAAGGCCAAATGTACTCTTAAACTGGCCATTTCATATTAACCATTGATGTTTACCTGCACAGATATCTCTCAATTAAGAGGTGTAAACAAACTCCTATTATTGTTATATGTAAGTAACAATAGTGACCTGATGACACTTGCTTACAACTAACAAAATTTGACTTTTAAGCCTTATGGAAAACTGTTTTAGTAATTGACAGATTTTGCTCGTAAATTTGTCTATTCTCTATGTCAGAGCTTGCTGGAATGGGTAATAGTGTTGTGAAAGAAAAACTGTCTACCATATTCATATAAAATAGTGTTAATTTTGTAGATTGAAAAAAGTGCAAGTAACTTGCAATAATACTTTTTAGCAATTGCAATGTGTTTCACGCTGCCCCGAGTTTGTAATTCTGTAGAGGGATTTACATTATAAAATTAGCCATTTGTTTGCCGGAAGTGGTCAATTACAGGCGCTAAGACCAGGAGTATACATTGTCAACGCTGCGTAATCATTAAGTAATTGAACATGATAAATTTATCTGCAAAAATGCTTAGTGGTGCATCTGAATGGAATTTTTAAAGTAATTTCTTTGATTTGTATCATAAGAGGGGTCCGAATAAAAAAATGAGTGCAATTTTTCAAATTATTTTATTATAATTCTTTCTTTTGATTTAAAATAAATTCAAAGGCAGAAACGAACATATAATTTAATAAAGCCAGAAATACACACGCCAGAAAAGCTTGGCATAGAGTATAGTTATGTAATAACTAAAAAATAAAAACCTGCACCATTCCGATATTGAATATGATTCTGAATTTTACTGTTGTCACAGCTGTTAAATGGACTATACAGTACATTGAATTTAAAATTATTATTATATTGTAGAATTGGAAACCAGCGAGTAAAAACAAAATTGTTTCCTAAACAAAATTCAAAACTAGTCTATTATTTGAAATAAGGAGGTTGGGATATGACCTCACAGATAAACTTGAAGTGGCCTAAAATTAAAATTCACAACCAGAGGACTAAGTCTACATTTCCATCGTCTTACCTAAGCAATAAACTTTTGGACTGGTCAAGAACATTTTCTTCATCTCACTGGCTGTAAATCCTAGAAACTCTTTCATATAATTCTTGTTTACCTGAAATTAACATTTTGTACTACATGTATTTACTTTGAAATCAGACAACTTTAAAAATCAAACAGACCAAGTTGTCTGTAATGCTAACACAGTTCAAAACTGTTTACACAGTCAAACACACAGAGGATTTGTACAATATCAATTAAATAAAATGTGTTGTCACTTCATATTTTCTTGACAGGGAATAATTAATTAAATATACCTCTGAGATAGAAATACTCTTTTGTAATTTCAAATGCATTATATGTTTAAATTTGTACATATTTTAATCAATTTCTGGTCCAAAGTGTTATATCAACCAGGGGCAGATTCCGGGGGGATGGGGACAAAACAGAAAAAAAATTTTAGTCTTAAATTTCCTAATTTCTATGAGCTTCCGGGGGGCTTTGCCCCCTTGCCCCCTACCAGGGCACTGCCATTGACCTGTGTCCCCTAACGTAAAATCCTGGATCCGCGGCTGTCAACATATTCAGACAAGTATATCTATACTCAAAATTTAGTAAATTCAGAAATTATTGTGGTCATCTATTATTGCAATTTTAAAACCACAGAATGAAGTCCAGATTAATTTATGTGATTTTGTGAACACCTGTTTAAAAATATGCTTAACAGATATGAGAATGTGACTTCTTATTTTTGAGATTATCACTCAGTCACATTATTTGCAGTAATAAAAACATCACAAAATTTCTGAGATTTAATGTTGTTGATGTTAAAAATTGATGTTTTTAGCATTTTAATGGTTTTGCCATACAATAAAAGGGTAACTGCATTAATATTGATAAATATTTTCCATCACAGAATATTAATTGCACTTGTAAGCATGTGCAATATAATATTCTACTCGGGACAATATTCACCAATATTCATGCAATAATATGGCTAGATACATTACACTAACCTTGATTTCTTCTCTGTTCCAAGTTATCATCATTGGACTTTTTGTTACTGTACTTCTCACCTCGTTCCCTGCAACACAATGTCAGAAGCAAGTTCGTAACTTAAGACTAGGGCACGGTTGTTCGAAAAGCTAATCACATTTTTTCAATGGACCATTTCAGGAATACAACAGAATGACGTTGTTCTAATTGATTTTTATTGGTCAAAAAATCATTTACAAGGAGAATGAGATTGTACAACGCATTTCACAGGTGAAGAAATTGAATTTCTGAATCACCCAACTATTGCCTTTTTTCAATGAGAGACCAATATTTTTTGTGGAACTTTGCACTGAAGCATTTTCAATATTACTTTAAACTAGCAAAACAAAGCGAACTGTATTGGTCATGCACATCTGGTGTCCAATCAGAACCAAATAATCTGTAAAGGACCTTCTAGAGATGTTTCCTGAAAAGTTTGGCCAAATGAAACCTATTATAATCTTTCTACTGTAAACTGATTATAATAAACCTCCAATAGATTCTGCACAAAAAGTGTGATTCATTTAGCCAAGTGATTTCAAATAACCTATTTGAAATTTTGTTAAATACATAAATGAATATAAAATGAAAAGGAAATAGGGTAAATGTCAGAGAGACTGCACTCTAACCAAAAGAAAAAGAAAATTTACAAATTTGAGGTTTCCACAAAGACTTTCAACAAAGATGGAATTCCACTCTTTGTGAAAATATGGAAATTGCTCCAAACAAATAAAATGTGCATTATACAATAATGCTGTATGCAAACATCTCTTTCAAGGGCTGTTTCTGGATGATTGAAGTGGCCATATCCTTGTTGTTAAGAAAAGGCAAAATTATGCAAACATGTCCTGCCATTAATTTTTTTGTGCAAATTCAAATTCTAACCGGAAGTTGTAAATAACAGATTGTAAAGGCTAACATGGCCCCATTATTGATTGTTATTTGTTGGTTGCTTAACGTCCAGTGGTAAATATCTTATGCTTATTCAGGACAAATATCAAATTCAATGTGTTTAAAAAATGAATTGAAACAAACATGTCTGTACTATGTTTCATGACACTATAATGACTATATGTGTGGTGTTGTCATTATTTGTGGTGTGCGGTTTCTTGAGCTGGTCAGTCATTTGCCCAAGGTTTCTCATTCTCCCTGTTTTTTATTGCTGTTTTGTCACACCATTGTCCCAGATAAGGGGGAAGTGTTCAGCGCTCACCAACCAGTTTAACCCCGCCACATTCCAAATGTGCCTGTCTTAAGTCACAAACCTGTAACTCCAGTGGTCAAATTACATGTTGTTCTTTATGTTTTATGTTCATCCCTATTGGCCACACTTTGAGCTAGCTTTTGCGAGCATTTTAAATCTTTGAGCTTATTGAGTTAAATGCACCAATGGGGTTGTGGTGTTAGTCTATCTGTTTCATGTTTTGCCACTGATTCCACAGGTGAAAGGGGGAGGGTTGAGTGCCCACAAACTGGTTAAACCCCGCCACATACTTTTGTGTCTGTCCCAAGCCAAGAATCTGTAATCCAGTGGTTGTTGTTGTTTAATTAGTAATTTGTTATTTGTTCACCATTTTTGCATTAGATTAGGTTGATTGTCCTGTTTTCAGTAAAGTTTTACATTTTGTATTTGGGGGCCTTTTTACAGCTTCTGCTATGGTATGGACTCTGGTTCATTGTTGAAGGCCAATATGGGACCTGTAGAAGTTAAAATTCTACTGTAATTTGGTGGGTAATTGTCTCATTGACAATCATGCCACATCTTCTATTTTTATACTAAATTTTTACAACAGGTCATTGCAGATAATAATATAAGGTAAGTAATTTATTATATGTTATGTATTATTCTTATTCTTATACGTTACCAGTTAATTTGAACTCTCGCTGGTAGAACCCCAAACTGGCATCAATTTTCTCTACTGTCATAGATAACATCAGAGAATTCCTGGTGACAATTGTACTAATACTCTCCTGGGAGAACTTTTTTGATTTTAGGTAATTTATTCTTATCTGAAAACAAACAGGCAAATGAATCATATCGCTATAATCAAACATAGCAATTTATTTAACATGTTTTCAGCAACCATTAACAGCTAAAGGGGTGAAATCTTCCCATTTTTATTGAAATAAAAATGAAAAAGACAAGATGGTGCAAGTTTTTTTTAATATCAACATTCCTTAATATTTTTACCAGATTGCATTTTAATATGCGGTTAAATTGTTGTAAGCTGAAGTTCTCTTGCATCATACTGAAGATATTTCAAGAACTACATGACCTTTTGAACAATCAAATATTCAGGTTCTATGTCAATGCTTCATTTAAAAAGTTCTAACAATAAATGATTTCTGGGATGCAGGTAATAAGTCAAACCATCACGTGACTCCTAACGTCACATGGTAAAACACAAGACATATTCACAGATTTATGGCATAGTAAACGTTTGACAGGAGTAAGGAAAAGTTATCTTATCTGTGGGAACTAAATAAATTCTTTGAACAATATTTATTTTCATCATTGATAAACTTTTTGATCATGAATAAATCTCCTTTGAAGCCTGTAAAGGAGTAACATACAAAATCAAGATTTTTCCCGGGTGTGCATATACCACCACCCCTAACTTCAGGGCCCTGTGCACAAAGCAACTAAATTATTTGTATTTTGCAGAGTTATCCCTTTATTTCACAGATTTTAGTGCTTTCTATGAAATTTATAACACTCAAACTGTTGAAATAATCCATAAATCAACATCCATTTTTTAGAAAACAAATATTTTTTTTATATCAAATGGAGCAATTTTTCTTCAAAACAAACTTTTGCATGTGCCACCCACTGCCTGGATATTTCATGGACAGCCTCTTAACTTCCTTTTTGAAATCCATTCTAGCAAAAATTACTGATCATTGTTTTAAATAACCAAAAATGATGATCTGCTTTACAGGTTTGACCATGTAAATAGCAATAAATTGCAGAAACAAGAATTGCATGTGGCAGCTATGTTTGTAGTTCAATCATGAGGAAACAAGCAAAATTGTAAAGGTAATTCAATAAATGCTTCCTGTCAAGTTTGTTTCCAATCGGTCAACTGGTTTCAGAAAGGAAAATGAAAATGTAAAAGTTTACGAATAACAACAGAAGGAGAATAGACATAAAGTGATGACAAAACACATAGATTTTGAAATTGAAAAAGGACTTGTTCTACCTGAACCACACCACAATAAAAAGTTCACTGGGAAAAATTCAATTTCACTTGAACCCCCTAACCATGTAAGTTGATCATGTTTAGAAGAACTAAAATAGAATATGGAGACCTCTAGATTTGTAAATTCCTCTGTTTTTCCCGTGGTTAGAGTGCAGTCTGTCTGAAATTTACCCCATATCTTCTCATTTTCATATAAATGCCAGAAAAACACGATACACATTTAACATAAGTTTATAACAGATATTCATAAGCCAAATTTAACAGAGTCCATGTACACATAAAATGTATGCTAAATTCTAAACAATTTTTTTTATTTTTTGCATTTTACAAGTGAAATGAAACATTGTTTATAAATATTACCTGTAAACTTGGCAAATCTTCATTGAAGATAAAAGGATTTTTCGTGATAACTCTGCCGAGATCGTCGTCTGCTACACCAGTGTCTTTGAGAAATAATAAGACTGGTTTTATATCTTTGTTAAAGTCTAATTTGACAATTACGTCCGCTGCTCCTTCTTTTTTCTCAATCTCTGCTAAACTAACACCAAGTTTAACTAAACTTGATAATGTCGGAGATTCATTGACATAAGGGGCCAAGTGAAACAGTGGTTGAAATTCCTTCCGTTTTGGTATATAATCTGAAGGAACGAGGTATGAATCCTCACCAAAAACAGAATTGTCATAGCTTTCCTGGTCTGTTGTTATGGAGTGACTTTTTGTTACTAATGACAAATCACCTTGAACTTGTGAGTTACCCTGACCTTCAATCTTTGACTTATTATAAGCGAGATTGTTGACTGGTTCTTTCAACACAGATATATCAGTGTAATTTTCAAAATCATTATGGTAATCTGCAGTATATTGTAGTTTGTCTTCATTACAATGGTTTACCTCCCTTGATAAAGCAAATGTGTCAGTATGATTAATCTCATTAATCTGTTCTCTATCTACCCTCAACCCTGTCCTCGGTATATATGACAGATTCCTGTTTTCTGCTTCTTCATCTATAAATAGTAGTATATGCAGTTAACATTACAGAAATTATCATTTATGATTTTTGCTTTAATAACCACAGCATCATTTCGTGTGTGTAAAATTTTATAGGGTCTGCAGGACACACAGGGGCCTGAAGTGAAATCTAGATTTTTCCTAAGTACGCATATATCCACCTAACTTCAGGCCCCTATAGCAGAACATACATGAAATCTCATTCAATAAAAAATATGTTGAATTCAGAATGTGTGTGTTTATTTGGGTCTTTCATGCATGTAATGTCATGTGGGCAAATCTCCGCTTTATTTAGATTGTCTGGATGGGATTCACAACATATTACCAATGCCTTTATATATGTATTTTTGATTCTGTAGCCTAGCAATGCTCTGCATTTATAAAATAAGTGACTCCATTGAAGATGATTGTAAATTATATATAAGGGGAAATTGGGTGTCAACCAAAACTTTGTGATTCATGTATTTAGGACTTCTTCAAAACATTGTTAAACTTGAAAGCTATTCCTATATTATATGTTCTGGTTGTCAGGAGGAACTTTATTATTTTCTATAGATTTTGATTCATCCATTTTACAATTGAGTATATCCATGGTGATTCATCCATTTTACAATTGAGTATATTAATGGTGATTCATCCATTTTACAATTTAGTATATCAATGGTGATTCATCCATTTTACAATTGAGTATATCGATGGTGATTCATCCATTTTACAATTGGGTATATTGATGGTGATTCATCCATTTTACAATTGAGTATATCATCAATGTATTACAGTGTTAATCTGAATGCATTTCATCAAATATGGTGGTAGTGGTTGATGGTTTAATCATCCTAGACAGCAACTTAAAGCTCTCAGTCGGACGGTCTTCTGTGGAATGTTACGGTATTCTTGTTACTTCAACGCATTGGTAAGTTGTTAGTATAGTTTGTTCAAGAGCGTGATTTACTTGTTGTATCTATGTTTGTGTTGTTGGTTCAAAATGGTGTCTGTTAGGTGACTTTCTGTAATTTGACGAGTTGATACAATGATGAAACTTTATATTAACTTATTGTTACCTTAGTTACCTTTGAATGTTTTCTCAGATCCAGATGTAAGGTTATCAGATGTCCTTGACCTTGAACTCACATGTCTGTTTCTATGGCAACAGTATCTAGCAGTAACAGTCTGTCTGTTTACTGTCCTATATAAACTTACTAAAATTCTTTTTGATAACATTTTATCTGAAAAAAAGGGATTCTAAAATTCAAAAGGCATTTCAACCTAAATAAAATTTAAGTGTCTAATATACTTGCTCTCCACTTCTTATATTGTTGCTGCATGTGACAAAGCAACTAAAAAAAAATAAACAATTGAAGGGGGAGCAACTGCAGACAACTTAATATAGGACAGTCATAAAAAAATTATAAATAATTTAGCATCTGAAGGTTACTATCAGTTAGTAATGTTCCAATTATCGATTATAATGGAAAAACAATTGATTTTTTTTTTTAATTTAATTTTATTGATCAATTATTATTTTCTGTCATCGGAAATTGAAAAAAAGTTAACAAATGGATAAAATGCTTACTGATCAGTATAAATTGTGAGTAAATACCTCTTCTACTGCAAAGGAATGCCTTCATATTACACCAAATGCAATATCTCAAGGTACAATATATAAATAAAATTCATATAAATTTGTTATTATTTTAAAAAATAAAAAAGTGTGGGGATAAATTGTTGTTCTTATTCAGAATTATAGTTTTCTATATAAAACATGCACAGATGTAGCTAAAAGTTCAGGTACTTCAGTAAAACAAATAATAAATTAGAAAAATATTTTTATATATGCCTATATTATTTCAGGAATCAAGACCGATTATAATTGATAATTGATTCAGGACATGGTTTCTGATAATTCTAATAAATCAATTATCGTTTTCACACCGATACCCAACACTACTATCTGGCTTCCAACTATGGACAATGATCGATGTACACCATAACGTGCCAAGCTGTAAAATGTTCACAAAGAATGAAATGTGAGACAATTTTCAATGATACAATTAATCAACCAATGAAAATTATAATCAAGTAACCACAAAAAACAAGGCTATCCACTGGAATATGGGATGCTGGTTTGAACAGGCAAATAGAGTGTGTGGTGGAGTTCAACATGTTTGTGAGTTCTTAAGCTTACCCTTTCTTTGGACAGTGGTTGGTAAAACAAATAAAACAATCCTAAAAAAAAACAACTTAATTGTATTTAACTTTTGAATTGCACAACCCTCACCCATACCTGTAACAATGTTGTTACAAATTAACTGAGGTGCTTCCCAAATGCAGCATAATTTGACCACATCCTGTTAATAAGACGGAGTCGACAAAGTGGACACAGTATAATGACAGACACAGCATTGTGTTGGACACGTACAGTAATAATATGGATAAAAGAAATTGCATTTTTTAGCAACTTTGACCATCCTTTAATCTAAGTAAAAAAACTGTCATAGCACTTTGGCCACTTTAATCCGGATAACCGTAAGAGATACAGAAAATTCTTTGGTAATTCATTAAAAGCTCTCAATGAGACATACATGACATATTCAAATGAAAAAAAAATCATTCATATCAGAAGAATAATGAAAAAAATTTGAAGATCAGACAAAATGCATCGTTTTGCAACTTTGACCCAATTATCTCAAAAGCCATAAGAGACGGCAAAAATCTTTTGACATACTACTGAAAGCACTTATTACTGTGGGGGAATCCAATGAGAAAATCCCATCAAAATCTAAGAAAAACAAAATTTTCCAATACCCCACAAGTGATGCTAAATTAATTCCACTTTTCAGCCACTTTGACCACTTTTTTGTAAATAAAGAAAATCTGTTGACAACATAATAGAAAAAATAGAGGAAAATTTGATGAATCAATTTTCTATTAATTTCGTTAAAATTATTTTAAACAAAATTTTTCCAAAACCTGTAACATTTTCGCATAATTTGATGACTGAGATTTGGTCTAGCTTGTGGCATGCATTAATGAAGTAATTTAAGCAATCAATTATTTTCAAGGATGTTTGCTCCCTGGAAGAATTTTTTTCAACAGGGGCTTTCTTATAGGTAAAACATACATACATCATAATATTGAACCATCTTAGATTTTTATAGTTCTTATAATAATATATGTCTCTGCTTTCTATGCAAGTTCAAATGACAAAATACGTTCAAATCATTAATTTACTGTAGATAAAAGATAAATAATTAAAAATTTCAGTTTAAGAATACCCACAGAAAAGGGGAAAGTTTGCAGGTATCCCCCCCCCCCCCCCCCCCAT
>JAULBM010348541.1:0-12249 GCA_032357055.1 Geukensia granosissima | reverse complement strand
TCGAACTTGCACCCCTTGTGGATAAGTTTGTTTTATTGAAGGGTGAGATTCAAGGGACAATTTTTAAATTTGTAAGCTTTATATGTATTGTTTCCATAGAATGGGGATGTTATATATCCCTTTTGCATAACAAGTCTACATTTGTAGTCGTATTTGTGTATTAAATTTTGGAAACGGTAATCAAATTTTGTAAAATTGTTGAGAAATTTGTGATATCCCAATTGCCAGTAAGATAAACATTGCAATCATTAAAGCCAGAAACTTTGGTGCAAACACGGGCAAATCAAACTATTTGTGAAATGTAAACCAAAAAGTAGTTAACTCTCATCAGTAGCATTAGTACCGAAACATATGAAAAATTCCACACATTGCAAAAAAGCACTCAAATCCAAACAAATCGAAATTGGGAGAGAAATCAAACGGCAGGGACAATTACTAAGTTCTTTTCGAAGTCATTCTGTATTTTAGGGGGCTTTAGAATTTAAGCAAATGAAGAAAATTTCTAAAACATGGTTTGATAAGTTTCATGTTAGACATGTCTGAGAACTGGGCTGGTGCAAAACCTCATGGACATGATCCACCAGCAGAGGAATTTAACAGACAAATTTATTTGTTTTATTGAGATTTAAATACGGAGGGTTTCAGTTGCACACTGTTACTAAAAAGGCGCGATAAAAAGCCGAAATGGTAAGTCTTAGCAGCAGACGTTATTTCAGGGTTCAGAAAATACAGACACAGTCTTAACTACGTAACATTGACTTAAGAAAGAAATGAATGGCGGATATGACTAAACCATTAAATAACGTGCTGACAATAATGCACTATAAAGCCCAATGTCGAAACAAAAGACAATGTCATCAAGATGCAATGTTCTTATCGAATTTTTCTTATTTGGTTAATTTCGATAAGAATTGAATCAGCATTATAGGGCACAGATTCCATTCCCGGTGTCCCGGTTCTTGATTGTATTAAAAAAAACAGTTTCACATTTGATATTATTGAACAATAATATGTTAAAAGAATGTTAGATTTGTATTTATGCATGTATGATAAAAGGAATTGGAATATATCAAAGGGGCAGACAGAAATCGTCTAGTCGAAAGATAAACCAGACCTTGGTCAATAAAGGAAACGAAATATAAATATAGAACACACAACCATCACTGAAAACCAAAGTTGGAGTAACACGATCCCTTCGAAAACCATGGAGATGTCAGAGGGTCCGGAAGAAAAGGCAACTCCTGCTCCCCAAGTGGGAGCCACCGTGTTTCTCATTGTAGTAAAATAAAGTGTCTTTCTCAAACTGATTCCGACAGAAGAATAACAAAAAAAATCATGATTTTTTGGAAAATTTGAGGCAGAAAATTTAGTTTTGATATCATTGCTTAAATAATGTCAATGAATGAACAACATTAAGTTTTTATGATTTCAACGATGTTCTTTTAATGCTGAATATTCATTTAACGGTTCCGCTCAGTTTTGAAAACTTTGAAACCTTCATGATCGAATATGATGTTCATATATATGAAGACTTTATCAGATAGTGTTTGTCGTTCGGAAATTAATTTCTTTTAATTCCGTTATTGACAGATTTTTCAAACTACTCTTTCAACTTTTCCATAAAGACAAGATAAAAGAATGCAACACTGTTCTACAGAATATAAGATGACTGAGAAGTGGAACGTTGTTGTATTTAGCGTTTATAAATTGTTTATTGTCTTCAAGCTCCAATGAGTTCAATCAATCATTTCCATTATCATGCTTTCATTATCCTCTGGTGTTATACTCTTATCCTGGAAGAAATAAAAAACGTTGAGCAATTCTCATTAACAACAGTCCGATAAAAAATACCCTAGTTGCAATTACTATATCATATTTATTTACACCTGCAATGAACATGATGAATGAACAATGAAATTTTGATAAAGAAGAAGATTCTTCGATGTCGTAGATTTGATACCGACCGGGTCGAACCAAAAACATTAAAATTGGTATTTTCTGCTCCTCTGCTTAGCACGCAGCATTTAGGAGAAAGAGCAAAGACTGGTCGACCAAGAGTCAGAATAATGTGTATTGGTATTGTTGCACCTCTTTCTGTGGACTGTTGCTTTTGTGAGCTAGCATGTTAAAAATTCCAGCTCAGCGTGTCCGTCTGGCTAAAAACAGGGTTCATTCATCATAACTCATTATTGATATGCTCTCATCTTGAATATGCATGAAATTTTTGTCGCTGAACGTCAAGCACCATTGAATCAATCTTTGAGGGTTTATGTAGGGAAAAAAATCATTCAATGAATTTGGGTTGCTTAAATCTAGCGGCAATTATTTCATGCATATTCAGTTTTGGAACAAGGACGTTATAACCAAAAAATAAAAACCGAAGGCAGTGATGAAACGGGATATAACAGGGCACATGGAGATTAGAGAGACGGTAGGGACGGAGAATTTAGCCTCTTATAGCTGCAATATGCCTTCTCTTTTTGAAATCTACAAAAGTGGTAACTTATGAACAAGGAGTGTTGAATTTTTAAAACACGTCATTACAATTTGACAGCCTCTAAGGTACCGTCTCCAATATCTGCCGGAAGCGCTAGCCACAAAAGTAAATCCCTTGAGACCCATTAGTTATGTGTAATATGCAAACATAAATCTCAGTTAAACGAGCAGGTGATTCTTTAGACGAGTGTTATGGCTTCGAAGGTCTTGATGAAATGGTTTGTTCTGCCTGTTAAGCATTTTCCTAAAGTAACCTTTTATCAGACAAGCTAAGGGAAAAAGATAAGAAGATAACGCAAACATAATGAATTTAAAATTGAATTCATGACCAAATTCAAATTTTTTATTCAATAATGTACCGGAGTCCATACCATAACTGAAGCTGTAAAAGGCACTGAAATTATATAAAATGAAACTATTCAGAAAACACGACAACCGACCTAATCTTTTGAAAAAATTATGAACGGATAACAATGACTTTGTAAAAAACGACAATAACTGGATATCAATAACCACTGGACTACAGTTTCCTGGCTTATTACATTAAGTATGTGGTGGGGTTACCCCAGTTTGTGCGAGTTCAACACAGTGGTGTGACAAAACATCAAAGAAAACATAATACAAATCGGTTGTAATGAATTTTACTCCGAGATCGATATGGTAAACCAACGACAAATGCAATATAAACTAATAAATGATACAACAAAAGTATAGACTTCGAATTAGTATTGTTCTATCACATTTTTCCCCTGTCATCGGTATGTTTATCTGAATTTGAGTCATGATACTTTTCACAATTAAAATATCGACTCGTAGTTCCTGTCTGCTAGTTTTAAGCCAAGGGCAACAGATCAGGTAACCGAGTTTTTTTAGTTAATTGAAATCTAAAACATCGCTACAAATACGGCATATCAAACAAGCTGAATATATAATCCATATAAAGCCAAAGGAACGACTCCGTCAATTAAGGGGAAATTAACAAATAGAAATTAGAAATCGTCCCTCTTGTTAATGTTATACACATCCTAGGCCGGAAATGGGCATTTGATGGGAATGTTATTAGCTTTATTCAAGGTAGTGTACTTGTAGAAATGTGAGTTATTAACCGAAAAGATATCATTTAAGGTAGCGGAAGGTATTGTTAAATTGTCTATCAAATCAGATCTAGAAAGATCCTCATAACACCACTTGTGACACTTTTTTCGAAGGCCTTCATTAACTGTTGACACTATAGTTGTAATGATTTTGAAAGAGGCTTGATGTAAAACAACTCACTAGATATCGTTCTTTATATGGATCGCCATGATATGGCTGAAATACTGCCGACTTGGCGTTTAACAGCAATCAATCAATCAATCTTTATATGGATACCTGTTAAGTTTTGGTATCAAAGAGCTAATACGTCTTCTTTGGTGTCAATAGAAAATAAAGATAGAACCGACTTGTGGTAAACAAATATCTTTTTTGAAAAACAAAGTTAGCAATTTTGAATAAATACTGAAAATTTGCTTATTTTATATGTACTTTTCAAGAAGTACCCTCATTTTTAGCAGTAGAACTGAAACATAGGAAGTCCCTCATCCAAACATATCTAATGGAAAGTCTAATATATTCATCAATTGTGTTACCCGATTTATTGTTGATTCCAAGCGCTTTCATCAAGCCATAAAGTCATGTTTTAACAAATAAATACAATGTTGGTTTAGGCTTTATTGGTTGAAACAATAACACATTTTCCACGGATGCCAAACACGTCTCTCATGACAGCAGGGTCAATGAATCCTGAAGAAGCTTTAGTGCTTATCGATCCCTGCAATACCTTTTCTTCCGAATCTCGATTAATTATCTGACAACCTTGGCCTATTCACAAAGGGTGTCAACATCTACATTTTTCGATTCACCAAATGTCTTGAACATGGTAAAGTGGTCCTCCACAGAGTCCATTAAAATACCTTGTTTTCGAGATATAAGAATGATACGGGACAGCAAACTTATCTTATTACTTTGTCACGCGATAGTAAAGACGTTCAGGTGCATTATGTCTTCCGGTTCGTACTTGCTGCACTTTACATATGTTTACGGATGCATATTTACTTATATTATTATGTTTACAGTCGTAATGATTACACTCTATTTCTTTTTGTAGCTTGCATTTCAGTTAAGCAAAATTGCAATTAACATTGCAGCATGATTACACCAGAAATTTTGGTTCCAAAGTGATATGAATTATACGTGCGTCTTCGTCATTTTACTTTAAGAATTTTCTTTAAAAAATGTACAAACAAAAATCTGTTATTACCACAAATATTCAGCTTCATAGGGAAAAGACAAATTCTCATGAATTACAAATTTAGAAGGAAGTTTGAGACGTGTTGAAATGGTGTGTGTTAGAAAGTTAATAAACCGGAAATATGCTAGCACCCGAAATTGCCGGGAACGTCATTAAACATGTTGCATCATCCGAGAAACGTCAGGATCTCGAAATCGACGTATTGCAAATTCTCTTTTCAAATAATTGGATTTGGCATACGGTTTTCAGGACCCTTTGATGCTAACTGTCATATTTTATCATTTGTAACAAAACTGAAGTCACAGTCAAGCAGAACTACAGTCGAAGGGACGGTGAGAAGTTGTATTGGGGAAGTTTGGATTCAATACCGAAGTCCTAGAAAATCATTTGTAGTTGAAATATGGATGCAACAGGTTAAGTTTATGTATGAATAATTATTTTAGTAGATTAATCAGTAAAAATTGGTATTATTTATTGAAAAGCTTCATGGCGTAATTGTATGATGACATTACGTTGATGTTATACACATCATTAAGGGAAAAAAACGTTTAACTAGCGGACATAACATTACTGATGTAAATAAATGATATTATTGCTATTTTGTCACACCACTGTCCCAGGCTAAGATAAGTTATGAACGCTCACCAACCGGTTTAACCCCGCCTCATACTTATGTGCCTGTCCAAAGGCAGGAACCTGTAGTACAGTGGTTGTCGTTGTTTAATTAGCTATAATTGTTATTTGTTCATCATTTTTGAAACTTATTAGGTAGGTTGTAGTGTTCTTTATATTGTTTCACATTTTATTAATATTTCGGAGCCTTTGACAGCTTCCATGATGGTATGTCCTCTGGTTCATTGTTGAAGGTCGTAATTGGACCTGCTACTGTCATATGGTGGGTGGCTGTCGCATGGACATTCATGTCACATTTCCTATTTGAATATTACTGTTGGCTTTAATAATAAAGACGACAGACCATTTTATTACACATCTGCATAAAGAGAGACAACTCAAAATCTGTCAAGTCGACATGAAGGAATAAGGCTTGTTATAACGTGACTAATTAACTTAAGTTATGTCAAGTTCGTTAAATATTTTAACGTATGTCATGTTCGTTCAATAAACGCCTTTACCTAATAAGCCAAAGATGTAAAACAGGTACTGTTTATGCAACGCTTAAAGGTGGATTCTTTAATTTCTTGCTAAGTACCAGCAGACTGTTGTATATATTAATATTGATTGTTCACTTACATTAAGTATTTCAGACCCTCTGGTAATTATCGCCAAAATTCCAAAAATAGTAATGAGGACGCTAGAATTCCTGTTATCGGTTTAATAATCAGAACTGCAATAAGTCAAAATATAAAAACATTTTCAACATGTATTTTTAAACAATAGGATACTATATCCTTTAGAAAATGACAATGAACGTGAAAAAGGTGAATATAAATATATATATTCTTGCTAAAAATATGGAATATTTTTATTTTTGACCTCGCATTAGAAATAGATATGACAATATTTTGCCAATCAAAATTCTTATAAGGAAATGCCGATACTGCTTGCAAGACGATATAAGAGAAGGCTGGATTAAATAAAACATTTGCAAGCATTCTACCTGGAAAACAAAATACGCGTTTTTCCACAAAAATAAAACTAGCCGTCAGACAAAAATCTTAAATCAGACACTTTTGTAGCTTCATTTAAAATAATGAGACTGCACAAAGATTTTTGGCATTTTCGTGCAAAGTTTTTGCATGCAAGTGGAGAAGTTGATCTTTTTACTCAGAAAATGTCAGTATTCCATATGACCAATTGTATAAAATAACCTGAAATTGATTTTTTATTTATCTGCAAAGTTGATCCCGTGGCTGACAAGGCGACTGTTGGCTTTGAACGGAAATGACAATCCAAACTTGATTGTTCGTCTGATTTATTGATGAGTGACACAAAGCACTCATCTGTTTGTAAAAAACACGATTATCATAATTTTATAACTGTAAATAGCACTTTAAGGTACGAACCATTTGATTATAAAAAGATATTCATATTAACACCAGGATATTTGCAAATTTAGCTATATACTATTTTTGTAATCCGCATGTTTTTGAGTAACATCATTCAACCCCAATTCAACGACAAATGCCCCTAAGTACAAAATTAAAATATGTTACCAACAAAAAATGGAAAATATAGGTATGCTTTATGTACATTCCAAGGAGTAACCTCTCATCACCTGCATAAGAACCGAAATATAAGAAGTCAAAGATCCAAATATAGCAAAAGAAGAACTCAAATCTAAAATAATCGAAATTGAAAGCCAAAACTTTTTGACGAGGTGTTTGAAAGTTTGGTGTAGACGTTGGACTATCATTTTCAACTGATTCCAGGTGTGTGTTCTATGGGTATACTTCACTCCTTACATAATGTCTTTTTTCAGTTTCGCCGTACAAGATACAGAATGTCCTATATTCTTTTTATCCATAATATTAAATATAAAAAATTCAAGCTGAAAATATCACTTTACAATAACAAATTATTTGACCAATGCTAAAAACATGGTTATATTTCACACTGATTCACATCATTTATGATAAAATGCCCATATAGTTACACAAATCAGAAGATTTTTTAAGTCAAGGTATGACTGTGTCTTTATTTTATATTCTTCCGGAGGTGTACGATGTAAAATGAACTTTTGATGAAACCCTTTTATCGCATCTTTGGAAATCGTTCAATAAAATCTGTGTCAGATGCATCCATGCGGAAGATTTTTTATCAAAAATTTGAATGTGTATAGTCGATTAATCGAGTTCAAATTTTTATTTAGTCTCATGAAATTGATGTGTTTAGTCGCTTGATTTTTGTCTCAAATTTTGTAACACAAATCAACTAAAATAAAATCATCCATTAAAACACCTATTTAATTTTTTCCTGCAATTATTCCTCTGAGATATATACTTAAGGAAATAAGTGAGGTAAATATGAAATAGCTATTACTCTATCTTCACACGTGTTGAATCTTTAGATCGGTACGAGGCGTTCAACAAGGTTGAAATCCAACATGACATTGCAAATCAAGAGAAAGTTCCAATTGTAAGCCTATTTTGGTGCTCGTTTTTATTGGCCGTCTTTTGTACATATCCATTTCTATTTGAGTATATAAAAACAAAGATTGTAATTTTATTTTGACATCGTACAAATAGTACGATATATAAATCAGCTTAGGAATTGGCTACCGGTTATTAAATTTATTTAGCAATTTAGTTACAAAATTCCAAACTTTATAGTTACAAGTCATTATAAAATGTCAAAAGTTAAGTG
Organism: Geukensia granosissima; assembly: GCA_032357055.1. Classification (NCBI taxonomy): domain Eukaryota; kingdom Metazoa; phylum Mollusca; class Bivalvia; order Mytilida; family Mytilidae; genus Geukensia; species Geukensia granosissima. Next base: position 4,139 of record JAULBM010348541.1, on the reverse strand, counting down.
AACAAATCGTGTGTGTATAAGAAGTAAATCTGCAGTGATTGTGGTATCTAGCATGTATATAAAAAAATTAAATCAGATTTTGTACATATTTTTAAAGCTTTGAATATGCTCGAAAATATGTGTAAATAGATCCAACTTATTTCTTATTGACACTTCTGATTTACGGAAGCAAAAATTAGTAAGAAGTGTCGCTTGTGAACATAAATATCCAGCGATTTGCATTCTTTATTTTATTTGAGGTTTATACTGTATCTATCTGAATGCTTGTTGTAAATCCAATGTTTGGTTCTTCTTGTTTTTTTCTTATATTTGGCCGAACTCATACGATTCAGAATATATAATGACAGTCAATAGATACGCAACACCGAACATCTATTGGCCTTTCGTGGTCCTTTTAATGTAAAAATATCAGGTTGTCAACTGATTCTAGGTATAATTAGGAAAAATAAATCACTAACTGTATTTTAACCCTCTTTTTACAGATACAAGAAATTGGACCTTTGGCTTGATTAACTGGTTTCGTTTTAGGTGTAGAAAGTGTATTTTGATGGTAACAAATGCTGTTTTGGAAATCTTGAAATTAAAAAAAGTATCAGCATTCATTGAAAGTTTGAAAAAAAAGTGAATTGCATAAACTGGAGCACCATGCAAAAATTTAAGGAAATTTGATAGTTTATCGTAATACAATATAACACAAATGATTGATTGTTTTAGTTAATTAACGTCCAGTGCCAAATATTTCATGGATGAAAAGAAGTTGAACAAGTATTAAAATTATCGACAGTAGGGATCGGTGGGACACAAAAAGTCCAGGCTTTTCACTGCCAATGTAAAATAGGACTGATGGATGGGGACTTAAAAAAAATAAAGCTTAAAATTATAGTGTTATGTTTCTATTGGCACGCCAGTTTATGGGTTTATAGTAATAGATAAATAAAAATATTTGGAAATGGTTAAATAGTATGGACGCCACAAAAGACATAGGATCCATTCAACCCCAGGTGTTGCCATATCTGCAAAGCAGATTCACACTTTTTAAAGGATTTTTGCATGTAAAAAGTAATTTGTACTTTGATGAAGGCGGTAGGATATAATATTTATAAAGAACTATACACAAGTTTGTTTTTCGTTCCGTTATCATTATCTGTCAAATTTCAATATTCTTTGACATTATTTGGTAAAATTATCTCATAACTTGAAGGCGAAAAATCAATGGGATCGTCTCTATTCAATTTGCACATCCAACACTTTTTGATGAGTTGGTATGCAGCAACCCCATGTAAACTCTGTAATGCTTGCTTATTTTGCCCTATACTATGAATACGGAAATCAAATTCTAATTACGGAATGACTTGTCTACTCATTTTGAAGCTAAATGCAAAAAGTGACATTCCAAGCTGTTTAAAGTTTTTAGAGACCTTAGGAGGTTTTTGGCAGTTGTTAATTTTCCTGTTTTAAAAGGGTTTTGTACTTTGATTTTATATTTCTAAATTATAAAACAGACATTTTAGACAAAGGTAATGCATATTTTAAACCCCAAATCTGAAACTAGTAAGAACAATAAAAAACAATCATCTAAGTATTTGATAATATGAAAATTAAAAGATTTGGAATGAATGTCAAAGAGACAGCGCCCAACCACGAGAAAAACAGAATGATTTACATATCTAGAGATCTCCACTGGGACTTCAATAAGGTTGGAATACCACTTCTTGTGAAAAGCTCTGCATCGCCCCAAATAGAAAATCGTATTTGCTTAAAATATTACTGCTCTTATCTGGAAATTATGAAATGAACATGCACGTTTTGTTAACCATGATCTTGTCTGCCTTTCTACATAACAATTTCTGTCTGCTACTTTGGTAGATTCGAAATTCTTTCAACGATAAAAAGCTGCGCGATCCTTATATATTTAGCATTTATTAATATCCAATGGAATTAGTTATTTTTGGTTAGGTGGTCAAAAGCGTCCTGTAGAGTGAAAAATGCTACTATTGTCGATTACCCGAATGATTACTCCATTTTTCCTTTGTATAATTTCTTGTCGATCAAAGATGAAGTGTCTCAAATTTAGAGTTATTGTGCAGATTTAAGCACATGTTTTGGACTCTACAAAAATAAAGCTTATGTTAAGAATTTTTATAATCTATCTATTATTTCATCTCAATATAAGTTTTGTATTCTTTTATTGTTTATTATCTGCCTATAGAAAGATATGGTATGATTGTTATACCTCAACACCCAAAGTGACAAACATCTTGAGATTACTTTTTAGTAGTTTTGCAATATTTTTACAATCAAATTTTACAGTTTTAAACAAATATAAGCAAAACATATAAAACTGTATTTTCTGTGATCTGATTTTATTGATTGATACATTGATTCATTTCTACAGTAGAAAATGTGCCATGTTTATTCAGGAAGAGAGCATATTAGTAATTGATGATGAACAATTCTTTCTTTGAACGAGATCCCCATGCTTTGCAGGATTTTAAACTCATGAAAGCAACAGTCCGCATGCTGTCACTCCTAAATGCCGAGTGCCTAGATGGGAAACCTCAAACACATTATCATGGGTCAGACCTGATCTAACCCACGACCTTCTTCATGTGAGGTAAGCACACTTACCAATACACCACCTAGGCGGCTTACTAACGTAACAATTGTCGTATGCATCTTTTGCATTTTACATTTAATCTATTGATGCAACATGGTTATATAAAGTTGAGAGCAATTTAATTACATATACAATTATGATAATATCAAATTTGCCTCCGTGGTCTTTTATATAGCAGCCCCTTAGTTTTGAAAGTCATCTTTTTCCATTCCCTGTTGTTTTTTTTTCAAATAGGAACTTTATATAAGAGGTCAGTTATCTTAAATGATTAGTTTCGTTTTTTCTTAAAAATATGAACTATGAGTTTAACTGTATACTTTAGATTGATTTGTTATTCAAGTCACTACTAAATCAAACACTGAAACACTTAAACATGATATTTTTCATTTAATACGTTTGTTTTTGGAATCGTTTGATTTCTAATACGCAAATATATTTAACATTACATCTATATGAATTTCATGCTATCAAAGCTCTGTAATGTCTTTTAATTATGAACTAAATCAATGTAACATAAAACATTATACTGTAAAAAAGAACTGTTACCGTTTTATAATTGTTTTTGACCGCACAGCAACCAGATGAAGTTCAGTTATTTGATGTTGTTATTTTGATCGATTGCAGTCTAATTAACAGATACAGTGGGGATAGCAAGAACTGATTATCTTTCCGGACCACCTGAGATCATCCCCCAAGTGGTTTGCATTGTTCATATGAAAATTAAAAGATATAGGGTAAATGTCAGAGAGGCTGCACTCCAACCACGAAAAAACGGAGGAATTTACATATCTAGAGGTCTCTACAATACCACTCCTTATGACTTTTAAAATGCTCTAAATCACCCCAAAATAAAAATCATGTATGTCTAAAATAATACTGCTCTTACTTGAATATTATCAAAATGCACATTTAAAAGAACAATAAACACAAAGACAAACCTATTGCCACAATTCCTGACTTGGGACAGGCACATGAGACATGTTGTAGGCTTAAACTAATTTAATGGGAATCCAACCCTCCCCAACAAGTGATCAAGGAATACAATCAAAGAAAAGAAAAGCAGTAAAATACCTGAAAGAATCTAACAGAAATTCGCCCAATCCAACTAGAGAGTACGTGAATTACAATAAATTTACTCAACAAAAAACATTTATTAAAATATGCATTTTTAATGAATGATCGCAATTACTGAAAGCAAGATCAGGGTTAGATTGCTAATGATAAAACACCACGTCTCTCAACACGAGATGTTATAATTCATTTAAAAGAATTTAACTGGAAGATATGCCACAAACACATCTTTCATACCTTTATAAGATAAAATATTGATATTGTAGATACGATCTAAAAGAATTTTAGAAGAGGACTTGTCAGTTTTAATTGTATTTTTGTTCTTTTTGTCTACCAATGTTATTAAAAAAATATACATCTCAATTAAAGCGTATTGTCTTCAATAGTGTAAGTCTGATGCAACAATTTGTTGTATTCCCATTTTAGGTATTTTTTACAGTGTGTCATTTCG
>JAULBM010348530.1:0-12250 GCA_032357055.1 Geukensia granosissima | reverse complement strand
GTGGCTGGGTTAAACTCAACCCCCCCCCCCCCCCCCCGCCACAACATCAATCAAAACACTCCGGTTGGATTTACATGTTACATGTATGTAAAAATGTAAAATAATTAAAATCCAAAGAAAACAAGATGTTGAGTTGTGCAAGTGTCAAATTGTTTAAAATTAAAAGTATCAATGTCAATGACAATATTATGAAATTGCAATAACAGATTAAACATTACGAGAAATATTCGACCACTTTTCGAAACTTGCCCTGAATTTTAAATTAAGACCAGAATAGTGGCGCTACTTTTCATAAATTTGTGTTATGGAAGATAAGAAAAGAATGAGCAGTAAACTCTGATGTAGTGTCAGCATACATAAGTAGACTGCTGATCGTGTTATACTCTTAGCTTCTTAGGTTCCCGTTTTGTTTAATAAAAGTGTATGGAAATTCAACGTACCAACGTTTATTTTTTATTATTTAAATTTTTTGACACTCAGTTCTGCTTTTATCCTCATTAGTACTGTAAATAGATCATAATAGGATGCCCGAGGTGCCTATCATAGCTCATCTGGTATTGCTGTATTGTAATACTCGAATAGCGATTGCTTAGCAATAAACAAGAAAAATAGAATTGATCTTTATGAAAATTTGTTTTGGGGTCTGAATTTTCTATTTAGTTAAATTGTTGCTGCGATCTAAATAAGTTGATGAGATGCTAAAAATAAATTTTCAAAGAATTTTTCACAGACATAACTCTACCAAAGATAGTTTCCAACCGATCGAGTTGTTTCAAAGTAGAAGAATTCTTAAGTATAACTCAATAACTTAAAACTAATTTCTTTGCAGCCATTTTCTTTGTCACGGCGGCGGGTCAGAAGTCAGGGTACAACATGTATACGTAACAGGAGACCATCTGAGTTCCCTTTCACTAAGGTTATACATATTTAGTTCCCAAATGTCAAGGTAGAAGAGATTTTTTCAAAGGCTCATGAAAAATGATATTTTCGTAAATTCGGATGAGGCTGCTTCTTGGTTAACAAAAAGAAATATTCGATAACACGTTAAAGGGCATCTACACATGTAACATATTATGACCCGAATATTTTCCATTATTGGTAAATCAAATATTTTCTACTACAAGGAAATATTCGTTCTGTTTAACTTTTTTTATTTGAATATATATAGACATATATTGTTAAAGTATTGACAAAATCGGCTAGAGATTAAATATCGTTTTTAATAATTAATTTTAATAATATCTGTGACAATACATGTAATTTTCCACTTATTCTAAATGACATGAACACGTATTATTCATGACCGCAGTTTATCAGAGATTATAATGGTAGATACAATTTTCCCCGGATAAATTATGCAACTAAGAACAATGCCCATTGGCGTTAATTGACGGAAAGGGTTTAATCCCATTGAAGTCATAACGTTAATCTTGCTTTAGGCTTAAAATGCAAAATTTGAAGTCTTTGTCAAATGAAATTAGATTGGTTTTTTTTTAGATATTGATCTCACTTTATTGTCAATCACGTTTTGGTTTGTACTTTGGTATGGTTGTTTTGTTGTAAAACAGTTAATTGACATATGGAATATACCGATGTAGATATATTATGAATTCGCGTACGTTGACATGAGATGATACAGCTATATAATTCCCCAAAAGTACATTTAGTATGACAAACAGCACGGTTATTAAGTATTGAAAATCTTTTTAAAACGCCAAATTGCAACATTTGCTGTCAACCTTTATTTTTTAGTACTTCTTATGTGCTTGTATTATTATCTAAAGCAGTGGAAAACAACAAATAAAAAATAGAAACAAACATTCCGTGATATATCAAGTTAACGTACTGTGAAAAGTATAGGTGTTGTGAATGCAAGTCCTAGCCAAACGGACGGACACGGGGACAAACGGGAGGATAGATCACAATGTATATATATACCCACTTACAAATCTCTCATGCTTTGGTATAAAAAAACAAATGCTTGTTAATATTTCTGAAATAATTGAAAATATGCATCTCGACCGTCATTACAGCATTAATATCTCTTCCCGCAACTGTTCTTACCAGACAGCGTATGCGCTTCTAGGTTAACCTTTGTCATGCTGATAAGATTAATGTTAAGTATAGAAATGTTTTGGGTTTTTTCCCTTTTACGTGTTTGTTATGTTATCAAAAGAACAAAAATGATTCTTCCAACAGTATGTTAGTGAGATCTAGCCAAGTTAGTGTTCTCGTCGCATCGCTACGGAAAACTGTGCTATGTCAGCCTCCTATTCCATTTTTAAGTACCAGTCCATATAAAAATAATACAGGAGGTAATTCATCCATATAAAAAAAACACTAAATTTTAACTTGTTTTAAAGTCAGGGATTGTTCTTGTTTGCCATTTGAGTCTTGTACTTTTGAGATAAAAATATTTGCGAGAGTTATCTTTCTTGATTTAGTTGATTTCAAAGAGATATAAATGTATAATTTTCTCAAAAGTACAAGCCTTGATATAGAGACGGCTGTAATCGTGTTATCATATGAGATATGATGTCTTAATTGGTGGGTTTTTCCACACCGTGCATCACTTCATCATTGATATTGCAGGAAATTTTAAAAGACTGCTACTTCAGTATTTATGTTATGTTGGTATATATTCGCTCTAAAATAAGTATACATCAATTTACATAGTGTTGCATATCGAAAAATATTCGATCTAACAAAATAAAGATTTTCTGAAAACTTTACTTACCATATATATAGCACTGACAACTAGCATCCAGACTTCAACACGTACACAGACATAGTACCTACAATGAAATGAATCAGAGATGTATTTGGCAGCAGAATTCTTGAAATAACATATCGTTTTATAAATCAAATTGAAATCTAGCCTTGAGGAAAAATAACAGCACGATTTTAATTGGTGCGAACATAAATAAATATTGGTAAGACTGGCTGGTAATTTCATTTACATAGGGATCCTCTACAGCTTCATTTAACACTGATATTTAAACAATTACGTAAAGCTATATAACATATGCAGCATCAGTAGAGACAGCGTGTGAACTTTAGGAGGTCATCAGCGGCTTGTAATTCAAAGCAGACAACGTTAAATAAATGATGTTATTTGCATATTATAGGCACAATTAGATAACGAAGGGCGAGGATTAAAAACAAGTATGTTCGTGAAAATCTAATTTCATATAAATGTTGTTGATATTAACGCATTAACTGTGCATATGCCAGTTGTTTGATTAATTACGATACAGTAAAACATTTTTTCAGTAATGGCCGTATGTATGTTTAATGGAGTATATGCCAGAAGATATGATCCTGCTATGAAAATACAAATGCAGAGTTATAAGTGTAAACATGGTAAAGCGCTTATCAGCATATGCACTTAAATGGGTTGTCTTAAAGTGGGCTCCATTTTGATACTTTTAAAACGGATACACATGAGGGAAAACTTCTGCGCTTGAATATTTAAGTATTATTTTCTTTTTGATTGAGTGATTGATTGGTACTTAACGTCCAGCGGGCAATATTTGTAGCCATATTCAGGACGGGAACAAGTTAACAAGCAATAAATCAATATGTAGACTGTGAGCAGGGGACCGGTAATGTAGGGACTTTTAGACTGCCACTGGAAAAATTATGATTTGAATGCAGGCGGAAAATCTGGCCACCAATTGTGCACTCAAAATGAGCTGTTACAAGGGGTCTTTGACGTGCTTAGAAGGTGGCATTTTCTAAACACTGGACGTCTATAACGTCTCCCGCTGAACGGAGTGTGAATTTGTACATCCCCTACAACTAGGAACTACCTTTTAAAGGACTAGTGTCTCAAGGACAAACATTGCGAAGGGGATTTCAAGTATAAATGCATCCCACTCGAACTAACGGGCGTCCATTTAACAGGGGTTCTACCTGCAGGAGGAGAAACTGTGCGGCCTATTTTTACACCCCGTTCGCCTTCGGTGGTTTTTCTTTTCGAAGAGTTAATTGAAAAAATTACGGACCGAAATTAATAATAAAACTAAGTTTCATTATGATACATGTATAATTATAAAAATGTCTGATATACACCCAACACCCAATGGATATAAATCTTGTGATATATTTATATATTTATATCAGATTTCATTAAAAATTCAAATAATAACTCCATTTTATGGCACTATTGATGAATGATTTATTCTTAACTACTGTAACATATGATCGGTAGATTTAGAGGAGGTTCATATTTCTCAACAGATTATTTCTGGTGAGGGTCAATTTACCCCTATGTTATGGCTGCAGCGTTGTTTCCAAAGTCAATTTTAATGCGTTTTTTTTGCACAAAATGTGTACATAACGGCGTTGTGGACCTTACCGTGTAGATCCTATTTATAGTCTGCAACATAAGAATGTCTTAACTAAATATGAATATTTCATTGAAGTAATAAAACTTTTTTTAAAAATCAAGATATTTTAATTATTATAAAAACTCCTGGCTAATTTATACGTCGTCGCGCGATATCTCGCGACTGTCGCGCGACGATTGCTGTTAAAGTATAAAAGAGCCCTTACTCCTAAAGCCCACGCGTTAAGCTAAGAAATAGCAAATACCGATTATAATATATCAGGTGTTACAAGACTGGGACCTCACTAAAATCTTATCCTCGTGCAGTTGTCTGAAATTTTCTGTCTGTTACTTTCGCTGGTGTTAGATTCAGCATATCATTTCCTTATAAGTCAATGTTCCAACATTTCTTTGTTTTCCATGAGGATGTTTGTATTTCTGTCTTGATATCCTATACGAAAACGAAAATAATGGGGTTAATGTAAGAAAGACTGCACTCCGACCACGAGAAAAAAAGACGGAATTTAAAATCTTTAAGTCTCCACAAGGATGCTTCTTCCCTAACCTTACACCTACAAATGGACAGTAGGGGCGGGTTAAGAACAAAACTTAACGACAAGAGATGACTTTGATTTTCCGATTGTAAACTTTCCGTTCATGTCTAGCAACATTCAAGCCGCACCTGCATACGGAGTTTATATTTCTCAGTTGTTACGCTTCTCCAGGGCTTTTAATTCCTATTAGGATTTTATAAAGAGAGAGTTACAGCTCAAGAGAAAGCTACAGAACCAACGGTGTTTTAGGGAGAAATTAGAGTAATCACACTGGAAATTTTTCAGTTGCCATCATGATTTGGTTGACCGGCACCTGAAATCACCCTGTTTTTGTATGGTTCCTTTTTCTCAAGCTTAGTCCTCATTGTAGGTTTATGTGTTCTATGTTCGCCTTATTTTCATTTTGTTGGGTATGATCTTGTCTGTCTTCTGACTTGACGATTTCTGTCAGCCACTTTGGAATCTTCTAATATATTCTTAAGAATACAATCTCAATTCTCATTTTATAAGTAAAATTTTAAATATCATTTTCAAACAAATAACACTTTTGGGATGTACAGAAAATATTAATACCATTTGACTTTTGAAAGTTTCCACATTGTCCTTTATGTTAGGATACATATGAGTTAAGTTTTATTAAAGGACTTAAAAGACTTCATTGACATTTTAAACTCTAGATCATTGTCCTCCTGAAACAACTTTGAAAATTTCCAAGCTTCCCTGTCTAATCAGCGCTTTTTCTGCTTTATTTTCATCAGACACGCTAAGGTCCAAAACTAAGAAGGTCAATGAAAATTTTTTTGGAATTTCTAGTTTAATTCATAGTTAACATACATTGTTATAGCAATCAAGGGGTTATACAAATTACAGTGTTTGAAAGATAAAGACTGTAACTTTCTTACAAACAATTAACAAGAGCGTAGGACTAAAGGCAAACCTTAATTTCCATTTCGTGCCAATATGTAATTATTTTGTGTAATTACCTGTCCTCTGTTTTAACATGATGGCGTAAACTGACCTTCAACTTTTTTATACTCAACAGTGTCTATCATTTATCATTTTTTGTTTCGTGAGATGTAGCCTGACTAAATGCTAAATGAAAAATTTCTTGTTTGAGTAGCAGTTATCGACTAACAGATGTGATTATTCTATATGTTTGCCAGGACTTCCCAAATTATTTATCGCCTCTATCTGTTTAATTCAAGTTTCTGGACAGGTCCCTTTATTGATAGTTGTTCTGCACTTGATTTTCTTGTCATTGTCTCGATAGGTAACTGGAATTTTTGCGGAAAACTCGTTTGAAATGTTTTTTTTTTAAGTTTTTGATATGATTTTTATATTTCAAGACAGATATTAATATATTCGGAAGAACATCAACTAACTAGATTAAGTAATTCATTTCCAAAACATTCTAATTCTGAAAATGAAAGTTCAGATAAAAATTCAGATTTATTACACATATTGTCGTCTTACTGAAACAGGTATTGGTAAAAATATTAAATTATTTTTTCTTTTAACTATTCTATTATAACCTGTGAGATTTTGAACATAACTTCTTGATCATTCTTAGTAACATTAAGTATTTGATTGTGTTTTGGCAATGTTTTCTTTTGTGCTTTATGTCGAAATTTTAAATATTATAACATAAAAAATTTGCTATACCTGTGCATAGCTATAGAATGGTACAAAAAGTGGTAATAATGTGTTATCATACAAATAATCTAAAAGAGGAACATTTTATTTCTTTATCTTATATCAATCAATCGAAATCTTAAGATTCTAAAGATTGTTTAAATTATCAGGCATTCACACAAACCGTATTTTGCAGTGTTGACATTCTTTTTAGCTGTCAAAATAACTGAAATTACAACGAACAAGCAAAAATTACAAGTGGCTTAAGCTTCATTAATTGTCAGATTTTAAAACACAAGTCGATGAAACCGTAACGAGGTTTTGTAAGGGATTTCGACGTTTCATATACCACATTGAACTTTTACAACTATTACAACTGAACAAATTGACGGTTGCCCTAAAAATTTATGACACTTAAGAATAATTTATTTCTCCACTATCTACGCATAATTTAACAATATAATGCACGACACTTCGCAGAATTTTGAGGTCAAAATCCATGTTTATATTAACTTTTGAAGGCCAAACTTTGTACACAATTTATTATAACATTTTAAACGTAAATTAATCCATTCACATTGAGATGTTGAAGTTCTTTGTAGAATGTGACAGATTGATTGTGAAATATCGTGTTCGTTTTGCAGAAAATTGGTGAAAAGATGTGTTCAATTCTCCCTACGTGGATTCCCCCTATCAACTGGACTGGTCATGCAATTATAAATATATGGTTTCTACTAATTGGGTAATATAAAATACTAACACATGTCCTGAACTTTAACCCCTGGTATTTGTTGAAAATACGTGTATCAGTAGACACAGCCAAGTGGACAATTATTGTAATCTTATTCGTTCCAGGCATGAAAATATCCATCGCCGTATTTGTGATAATCAAAATACACCAAGATTTTTCCGCATATTTATGAACAAGGTGAGAAAATATATTAAAAAAAATAAATGTACAAGTTTCCTATGGAAAAACTCTGTAAATCTCAACTTCTTGTCGTATGGTAGAAATAGTCCTGAATTTCTAATATTTCCACGCAGTAATGTTTGGGTTGGGACAATTGAGTGAATTTTCTTTTGGAAAAAAGTTTTGCATTTGAAGGTACCGTATTAGGGCTGCAGCCGGTAAATACGTAAATCGCAGAAATGTGAGTGTCCAACCATTATGAAAATATTCTTCGAATAAAGTTTTAGTTTAAGAAATCGATTCTGTAGTTTTTTCTTTTAAATGTATTTTTCAGCTATTGCTATAGGTATCATTTTTATGCAAATTAGTTGTCCATTTGCCGGCCAAATCATGATGATAGGGTTCATTATCGTTTTGTGAATGAAATTTCAGGTGTGAAAGCTACAATTAGCTTTTTAAGGGTTTATGGCAAATATAACAGATTAAAAGATCATAGTTGAAGTTTTGAATAACGCAAACAGTTTGTCGTATGTTTAAGTCTGATACTCTGTTTGGAGACTTAAAAACTCGACGTAGTTACCAAGAAAATTGCTCAGGTAATTTTTTCTACGATTTACCCACGGTTAAAATCATATGAAATTCCTGTGAGAAGGGTATTTTTCATTCTTTTATTCGTGTATGACAATCGATTTTAATATAACGTTGAGAATTAACTCTTTATGTTATTCTTTAAACGATCCTTTATCTTATGATATCAAAAATTATTTTTTATCGTTTTTATACAAGCTTTTTCAACCTCACAAAATATCGTTACGATCTATAAATAAACAATGAAAAAAGTTAAAAGGGATATAACTAAACACATTAAACATGTTTATAGAAAGTTCATTTTACGTATCTATTCTGGGTATTTTGAGGTCATTATAAGTAAACTGAACCTTTGTTAAAACGTCAAAATTATAGTAACTTTCAACATTTTGATCTGAATATAATGAAAACTTATACATTTGCAATTAAAAGTATTATCTTAAATACAGACACCGCGGAATCTGAATAATGCAAATTACCATAAAAATTGAAAAAATCCGTTTTTTATCAAAAGTCTGACAGCAAAAAGAATGAATGTGGTCTAAACATGGATTGCAGTATCAAACAAAATAGGGATAGGAGTATATTAAATGATTTACTCAATCAAAATAGAACTAAAGCGATGGTTGAAAAGCATATCATGACTATAATCTAGTTGAGAAATATTCGAAATTTTCCAGGAATTTCTATTTAGTTACGGAATAAAGCGCTTTAAATATTCTCAATTATGATTTTCTTAATACTTTTGTAATTATTTTGTGTCTTGAAAAACTTTTCCTTAAAGTTTTTTATAATTTTTTTTCAAATAAAAATAAGGAAATATTTAATTCTAATTATAGAAAATAGATAAAAAAATATCTACCTTAAGAAAATCAAAACGGGTACAATCAGATTTTATACAACTAAAAACGCAGAAATAAAATGTTATTCTGTGTGATTTACCTTACGCCACTATTTTTTTATTCATTGTTTGATAATTTGTTTTCGTCCTGAATAGGCAAGAATTAGTTTCCACCTGACGTAAAACAACAATCAATCAAACAATCAATTAACTAAAACGTTTCAAGAGATACGATTTTAATATAAAATCTTGGTCGACAAACTGCATGTGAAGATTTTAATTTTAAATTATTATTCCGATTTTTTAATCTCAAGTTTTAGACATTGTAATGAATTCAATGAAGAATACACATGTGAGAGATCAAAAGTGAAAAGTCCAAAGAGACAAGACAATTTTTAAACAAAAAAAACGATAAAACTAAAACAAAAGGTACAAAGGTTTAGAATCCACGAACTCCTTTTCCGAAGCAGGAATGGGATCAGGTGCTCGGAAAGGGTGAGCGACACCTGTCCTGCGCGCAACACCTATCATGGAATCCTTAAACCTTTTCCGGGTAAACGTTAATTCGAGAAGATGTTAACTTATTGTTGTTTTACTTTTGACAGGTACATAACTAGTCCAGACACACTGATACCATATGGATCAACCAATATATGATGGTGACCATGGGGAATAAATCTAGGTATGAGCAGAATTTTTCGAGTCTGTGGTCTCCTTAATTTTAGTCCGCTGGGATATATTTGGTCGAGATGCTCTTTGAACGTTGGATTATTCAATGACAAAACATTATAATTGAAAAGTAAATTAAACGATCTGACCATTTCTTTTTTTTTTATTTCGCAGGAGCCCTTAAAAGAATTATCCTTCATAGACTACAAAAACAAGTCGGCTAGTAGGACCGCAAAAATTGTGCCCATTGAAATGGAAAACGGCTGGTGAAAAACTTGATCGCCCGCCAAATTCTACAAAATTGTTGTCAATTAGGAAATCCAGCATCTTGAGAATATCATTTTCACTGTATTATAAGAACAAGCGGTGTGTTGTCTTCTCTTTAAAATAAGACATATTTACCTATCTTGGATTTCCATTTTGTCACTAGTGTATCAATATCTAAAGACGGTCATTAAGTATGTGGAAGCGTTGGATAAGGGTTAAAAAGTTAAACGTTTGAATACTTGTTCAAATTTTAAAGAATCGGATTTTAGGTATTGATTGATTGATTGTTGTTTAATGTCCAGTGGCAAATATTTCCTGCATATTCAGGACGAGAACAAGTTAAACAATAAATCAATATGTAGATTGTGAGCAAGGGAACGGTAAGGGAGGAACTTTTAGACTGCCCCTGGAAATTTGCGGGTTGGATAGGGGCGGAAAATTTAGCCTTGTAACTGGCCGCCTACTGATCACTCAACTGAGCTGTTACAAGGGGTCTTTAACGTGCTTAAGACGTGGCATTTCCTAAACACGGGGCATCTTTAACGTCTCCCTCTTGACGGATTGTTAATTTATACACCCCCTTTTAAAGGACTAGTGCCTCGAGAACGGAAATACCTGGTGCCTTTTCTTTCCCCGGCACAACCTTCGAGAAGGGGAGTTCCGAGTATTTATACATCCCGCTCGAACTAACGGACGCCCCTTTAGCAGCAGTTCTACCTGCAGGCGGAGAAACCGAACGACCTATTTCTATACCCCGGCCCCCTCGGGGGTTTTTAAGTATTGAAGCAGATCCTTCTATTTTTTAATATCCAGATTATGTTAACACCGCTTAAAGAGTACCCTTTTCACAGTTCTTTTGAAGGTCTATGTTCAAAAGTTGGGATATCGTTAATGAAAAATCGTTTCGTGATATATCGATACAATATCACCGTATTATGATACGTATCGATACATACCGACTTTTCCCTTCTTGCCTTTCATTCTTTTTCTTTTGAATTGTTTTGTATGGCAATTCTTAAAATATTGTGCTCAGGCAGAAATCTGTATTTAATATATAAAAATATGTTATTTAGTCATATTTTTACTTCTCAATGTCAACAACGGATTTTTTCAAGGGTCTCGATCTTATACTGTCCAAATATTCTACATACCGGAATCAGGGTTTGTTAAAAAAAAAATACCGCGGTATATCGATATACCAGTATATCATTAAACCCGTACTTTCTTGACAGTTGACTTTATAGTTGTAATTCACTTAGAAAGAGGATCGATGGAGCACCTGAACCAAAACGCTATATATCTTTCTTTATAAAGACACATTTGTAGTTTTGATATCCAGAATAAAGCAGCAAGATCGAGTTTTTCTAGTTTTGAATAAGGAAGCTAACTACTATAGGAACGATAATAAAGTTTGAAATTCCCACAGAATTTACTTTTTTGTTTAGCTAAGGTCAAACTTTTCTTGACCATTCTTTAGTAAGCCTACCGATGTTAACAAATTATTATTCCATTATTTGGTTTATGTGGGATCAAACCTTTACCAATGAAATTAAAACATTTCATTCTGTAATGGTTATCTTATTTTATATATTCGAATTTTGAATATTTGATCTAGTTTGTTAGTTTCTTGCTTATTTGGTTTGTTGATTCATCCCTTAACTGTGCAATGCGATAAGGTATATCGACACTATTTCACCTCACATTCTGAATGGGCTTTTGTATAACATAGCTTTTTCTACCTTATGTAAAACGCTGGTTTTTCATTGGTCGAGAAACATGATATTTTTCACAAATATAACGTTGACTATAACTAGCGTTGTATTTGGGCCAATACGTACTCCGCCACACAAACGCTTGAAAAATGTTAATCATTTATGCGTTTTGACGAACTAAGACATTCGTTAGAATTTTACATATATATGTCAGGATATTTGTGAAAAAATATAAAGTCTCGAAACTCAATATCTTTCGAGTTTTACACTGAAAATTATCGTCCTTCGATATAATATTATGGCAAATATCCCTAAAATGTACATTTATATCCAACAAGACAGATGTAATCTGCAATATACTGTTTTTTCCCAATTTAAAGATAATATCAGGTTGATTTTGTTCTTGTAAAATCCTAAATATCGCCATTTAAACTCACTTTTGGAATGTAAATAATGCTTTCAGCAATAACACTGAGTTACAACGCAGTAATCTTCTTATCTTTGACATATTTTTATAAACAAATTGTACTACAAAAATATAAAAAGTAATGGTTGATCATACATGATTGTCATGATGATTTTTTAAAATATTGTACATGCATGTAACAAGAACCCTGAAAAAACCAGGGTGAGTTCAGGTGCTCCGGAAGGTAAGCAACTCCTGCTCAACTAGTGGCACTCGTCGTGTTACTCAGTAATCAAAGCCGGTGTATAGTCACAATCGATGTTAGTCACAACCAGTATAGG
>JAULBM010348509.1:0-12250 GCA_032357055.1 Geukensia granosissima | reverse complement strand
AATGTTGTCTATCCCTGCTGATTTGTTGAGTTTAAGTTTTGCTATACCTTTAGAAATTTCAGTTTCTTTAATTGGCAGATACAAATAGGTAATGAGGCATGATCGTCCATGAAACAGCCCTCCACTGCAAATGTCAGTTGAATTTAAACTTCTACGGGTCCCATTAAGGTCTTCAATAATAAAGCTATTAAAAACCAAGTACCAAAAAGGTAAACAGACTAACTGGAATGAAGATATGAACGGCGACACAAAATGTGCATATGCTCACTACAAACTGAAGAATATCCCTGAATCATAGAGTGCACTTAAATCAACCTCCGTTTGATACTTTTTTGTCTATTTTGATAAAAAAAGATGATTATGCACCCCTATGCTTTTTATGTTTTCCCAAGAAAGTTTTATTTACCCAAGAAAATTGGGAATTTATGGTTTTGCCATTTCTCGGATTTTTTTCATAATAAATCTGGTATATAGAGCACTAACAGTGCCAAAATGAAAGAATATTATATAAATTTGGTATCAGGGGAAAGCTACATGCATTTTATTTCAAATGATTTAATATTGTAAAAGCTTTGTTTCCTTCTTAGGGAAATTATCGATTAAAATATTCCTCCTTAAAATAGAGCAAAATTATATAGATATTAAGGCTTTTTGTTCTTCTTCATTTAAAATCTGCTAGTTTATGATATTTTATACCTTAAACATTTTTTAACAATATCTTCCGACAAAACATGAGTAATTAGTGTTATTAGTAACAGATGATATGAAAGAACAAGCGTGTGCCCTATTATTTGAAAATAATAGTTGACAAGAGGTCCGCAATAATAGACCTTTTCGTATTTTTCTTTTATTATCAAAACTTTTAGAAACAGTTGTTTAGAACCAGTTAGAAAATTATTAAGTAAAAATCTGTTATATGAGCTACACATGTCTTTAATATACACTTATTGGATCATATAAGGTCACAGACTGCACACGGACTCTACACTAGTATGATAATGCTTGACTTGCAAAAATCATTCGATTCCGTCGATCATCAGATTTTGTGTAAAAAATTAGAAATCATTATATTTTCATCTGTTAAGTGGTTTGAGTTCTACTTGACGGGTCGACAATAGATGATCAGTGCCAACGACACAGACCCTTATTTTCGGGAAATAAATTGTGGGGTCACACAGCGCAGTATACTAGACCCTCTCCTGTTTTGATGCTATGTCAATGACATGTCAACCAGTGTAGGGTCAGGCTGCAAACTGCTTCAATACGCTGATGACAGTGCATTTGAAAATGAAAAGATATGGGGTAAATGTCAGAGGAATTGCATTCAAGCAACGAGAAAAACAGGAATTTACAAATCTAGAGGTCCCCACAAGTACTTCAACAAGGGTGTAATACCAATACTTTATTGGCACGATTAAAAATCCAAAAATAATTTCAAAGAAGCTAGGATACGAGCTTCAGTCTTGTAGTAAAAACCCCCTTTCAATCCATTTCAATCGAACTGGGTGTAAAGCTATTTTGCTCCAAATATAAACTCAGAAAAACTAAAGAGTTGATTGTCGGTTTTAGTTTCTATTGTATAAAATAGTGTAAAATATTTTGCAATAATATTGACAAATTCCTGTCTGGTGATTTATAGTTAAAAATATGTAACAAAAAGCAAATAGCAGGGTGGAATTCCTTTTTATAAATGTTAAATGTTTGTTAGAGAATGTCAGAAAAAAATTATGCATGGCTTTTATACAATGCCATTTTGATTATACTTGCTCATCGTGGAACAGTGGTGTTAATAAAACTCTTACGAAAGGGCTCCAGGTGCATGATACAGAAGTTCAGAAGTTTATTTAGTAGCTCAGGCATATAGGTATCCAACAAGAGTACAATGAAATAATAATTAACATATTTACATATTGCTTATATAGCGGATTAAGTAAGTATACAATAAGTTATTAAGCTATTATCATGATCATACAAAAGATAATTTTTTACACACACGTTTCCCCTCTCTCTCTCTCTCTCATGATCGACAGGCATTCATTCCAATAAAAAAAAAAGATTAAGTGAAACATATTGTCAGATTCCATCATTCTGTATATTGTTTTTCTTCAAAAAAACTTTTATTATAATGCAGTTAAAGACTGGAGCAATTCTCCTCTTGAATTAAAGAGAATTAAAACTATGAGGGAACGATCAACTCGGAGGGCAAAGGATTATGGTTTTCAATAAAAAAAATTCTGATGCCTAACTTTATGAAAAAAACATTCCTGGACAGGCAGATAAAATATTTTGGAGAAAACTTTTAAAAAATATGTCTGGAAAAAAACATACCCCTTGAAGTCAAATGTTCGTTCCTTTAACAGTTTTTAAACTGCTGTCAAAAATTTCCTTTTCCAGCAAACCGAAGATCACCGAACACTCGTCCATTAGTGAATTTATTAGCCTGTTTAAATTTCTTGTCTATCTTATTGTTGTTTTTTATTAATTTTTAGCCATACATATATTATGAATGTATACACAAAGGACCCCATCGAAGAAATGCCTACCTGTAAAGTCAGAAACGAAATAAAAAAGAAATGAACGAAAAGCAAAGAAAAGAAACGAAACAAAACGAAAATAAAATGAACGAAAAGCAAAGAAAGGAAACGAAACGAAAAGCAAAGAAAAGAAAAGAAAAGAAACGAAACGAAACGAAACGAAACGAAAACGAAAAGCAAAGAAAAGAAACGAAACTAAAACAAAAAAAAAACGAAAAGAAAAGAAACGAAACGAAAACAAAAAAAAAACCAAAAGAAAAGAAACGAAATAAGAAGCGGACCCCATTAAAATTGGAAAACGATTTTCTCAGTAACTATTATATAGAGACTCACGATATTTTGTGTGTAGATAGTTTCTAAGGGGTACATGCAAGTCTGCTAATATATATCAACAGACCTTGAACTCTTTTTATGGTCCAACACCTTTTATAAAGTTTGGTCGTATTTGATCGTTTGTCAGTAATGACACATGACAGGATAACAGCATTTGGTCTGCCATATATTACTAAATGAAAGCCCATTTCTCAATAACTCAATAACTTAGGTTTAGTTTGTGAAGCACATAAGTCATTAAATGGAAATATAATATGACTTACCTTTGTTAAAGGAGACCGTGTCCATGACTGTATAAATAGGGTCAAAGCTGTTAATACAAGCGAGAAGTTTTAACGTCCACACTTGTTATATTCAATTTCTGATTTCTTTCTATTATTTCTTATTGTTTTGAACGATACTGTACTAATCTGGTGATTTGAAGTTTGAAATTATATACTACTGACCGGATGACGCTGGTGGTGAAAAAGTAATGCTTAAGTTCTGACATTACCTCAGTGCATAAAAGATCTTTATTTGCATTATGTTGTCCTGATGTTTGTGACCAAATGTCCCTAGATGAATATGGTTTTTCTCGCAAAGATATTTTGGTGTTCTTTTAACTAAGAAGTTGGTCTTTTTCGGAAAACACTGTGACCTGTTCCCGCCTATTGCTGAGGAATATCTGGTTTTGTTGGATTCTATTGAGGAATGTTTAAGTAGCTGTGGTTTGGAGGTATGTACAAGCTGACACTGGTTGACTAGAAGATTGGCCTTCATTTTGACTTTTTAAAAAATTTTGTCAACATGAAACTAGAAATACTGTGAGCAAATCTCACAAAGGATACCTCGCCACTAACATATACCAATGAATGGATACTTTAAGTTTTTCTTAGTTTGTGACCTTAAACATCAATGTATATGAACAAATCACTTTCAAGACTTATCTTTAAGTAGTGACTAACACTGTGACCAAGTATTTTTCCCAGTATAAATACATAATAAGTTATGGACCGGACATGATTCTGCATAAACATACTGACAGAGTGATTCCTCCCTATCACCCCGATCTTCGTTCGCAGGGAAGTTGGGATAAAGGAATGATTTTAATTTAAAAAAATAAGCCTCAAACAAAGCTACTGAAAGTAATCTTAACTCTGTCGATGAGTTTAGGGGGTGGTAGTTGATCAAAGGCGGAACCAGACTTTTGGAGAGGGGGCCCACTTTTTGTGAACCTCTTGATTAATCTATCTTCTAGATTTCTAATAGAGATTTTAACCAAACTTTGCAGAAATGTTAAGCAGGTAGACCTTAACCAGATTTGTGTTTTTCATACCGATCGGAAGTTCAAAATGGCTGCCATGGCAAAACTTAGTTTAACATTGAACCCTATGGGAATTTCACATTTTCATCATCTTCTCTGAAACAACTGTAGAGATTTCAACCAAACTTTGCAGAAATGGTAATCAGTTGATCCTTTACCAGATTTGTGTTTTTGTGCCGATTGGAAATTCAAAATGGCCGCAATGACAAAACTTAGTTTAACATTGAACTCTATGGGAATTTTACATTTACATCTTCTTATCTGAAACGATTAAACAGCAAAATAAGCAGGAATGTCAAACAGATGGTCCTTTACCAAATTTGTGTTTTTCGTGCCATCATATTACTGTGCATATATAGTTCTTTAGAAAACAACACATGAAACTTAACATCTCATGAATGATCCCTATATATTTCACACAATGTGTTCTGGTTGGTTCATTTTAATCAGTTAGTCCTTTGCACTATATATGAAATTGCAAACATGCAGACAGTGTAACAAAAAAATTCCAAGTTTGCCAGGTGAGCGATTACAGGCTCCGTGGAGCCTCTGGTTTTCTTAATCATGTATACGGTGATTGTAGAAATGCTGTACAATGTACATTTCAAGGAGTGAGTTCTCATCAGTAACATTAGAACCAAAACATTTCACATTTTTTTGTTAATTTGGGTAAGATTTGTCTTTATTTTATGTACAGTAGGCACAGAGAGTATTGTATTAAAAACTCCAAAGATTGAGAAATTTGCTTAATTTTCTCAAAATTTCACCAGCAATCTTCCAGGTTTTTAGCTCACCTTACCTAAAAGGTCATGTGAGCTTTTGCCATCACTTGGCATTAGTCATCCAGTGTCCTTCGTCCGTTCCTCCGTTGTCCGTCCTTCATTGTAAACTTTTCTTCTCCGCTGAAACCACTGGGCTATGTTGAACCATACTTGGCAGCAATTGACCTTAGGTGATCCTCTTTCAGAATTGTATCCAACAACCCCGACCTTAAGACAAAATGGTCGCCGTCTAAAACTAGAAAAAGGGGGATGAAATTTGAAAAATCTTCTCTTCTGAAAGTATTGAGCCAATCTAAGCCAAACTTGGCTGGAATGGTCCTTGGGTGGTCTTTTACTAAAATTATGTCCAATGACCCCAACCTCCAAATAAAATGGCCCCAGGCTAAAATGAGAAAAAAGGGGGATGAATTCCAAAGATTTTCTCCTCTGAAACCACTCAGCCAATTTTGCCTTAACTTTGATGGAATAGTCTTTAGGCGGTTGTCTTTCAAAATTAAATCCGAAGACCTCAACTTTGTGAAAAAATGGCTGCCAGGTTAAAAATAGAAAAAGGGGGGATGAAATTTCAAAATCTTCTCCTCTAAAAGGAATTGAGCCAATCTTTACCAAACTTGGCTGGAATTGTCCTTGGGTGGTCCATTACCAAAATTGTGTCCTATAACCACTACCTTCAAACAAAATGGTCGCCGTACCAAAAATTGAAAAAAGGGGGATGAATTTAAAAAATCCTCTCCTTTGAAACCACTGTTCTAATCTTTACCAAACTATGCTGAAATGATTCTTAGATGGTCTTTTTCCAAAATTATGTCCAGCATTTCCAACCTTTAACCAAGATGGCCACTCCAGCCAAACTTCATTTACATAGGACCCTATGAGAGATTTACAAAATTTTTTTTTTATCTTGAACTGCTTGCCCAGTTAAAACCTTGCTTAAGTGGAATTGTTTTTAGGTTGGTCCCCTTCATAAAATATCAAATGACCCACCCGCCTACCAATATGGCCACCATAGCTAAACATAGTTTTACAATGGACCCTATAGGAAATTCATGGCAAAATGACAAGTTTGAAAACTATTTGCTCAGTTGGAACCAAACTTTGATGTAATGATTCCTAGTTGGGTCTCTTTTAGAATTTTGTCCAATGATCTCACACGCCAACCCAGAAGGCCACCGCAGCCGAACTTAGTTTTACATTGGCCCATAATTTATGAAAATAATTTTCTTGTCTGGATCTACTTCCTCCATTGGCACTTTACTTTATTGAAATAGTCCTCAGGAAAACTTCCTTCAGAATTTTGCTCGTTGACTTCATCTGCCAATCAATACAACAGCCTTGGCCCAACTTGATTTGACATAAGACCCAATGGGAAATTTAAAAAGAATATTTTGTCATCTGATTTTTTACTCCGTTGGAACCAATCTTTTGTGAAAGGTCCCTAGATGGATTCCTTTCAGAATTGTATCTGGCATCCGCCAACAAAGATGTCTGCCTCATCCAAATTTGCTTGTGCTATTCCAATCATATCTGATTCAATGCTTTTTGATGTTGAACAGACGTTTAGTCATTATCTTAAAGTTTATTTTATATGGTGTGACGAAAAATTTTGATGATGCCTATAATAAGGGACATAAAACAAACAACAAAACACACTGCACTTCCTTTACAAACTAAAGACAAGCTAAGGTGTTCCGAAAGGGTTAGTTCCTTGCTTCATTAGTGGAATATGTCAAAAATATATCAAGTTTGTCAGAAAAAAAACTTCTCGGATCAGTACAGTAAGGAGATGACCGTTTCATAGGATAGAAAATTAAAAATAAAAAATCTTACCAACCAAAAAAAAAAGAGAATTCATCTTTCTATAATTTAAAATGTTTTCAGTATATAGAAGTTATTTGTACTTGAGTAGTTCTAATTTTGTTGGGGACCTTGGATAACATAATACTTCAGTCTGAGAAGTTGGTTTTATTAATGAATTTTGCGTTTATAGATGAAGCAAGTGTTTTCTTGTTGAGGTAAGGCTTCTCTACAAACCTGAACGGTGCAGTATTGTTCAGTTTCAAACAGAGCTTAGCATACCCATTCATTTTCCAAAGGAAGGGCTGTTTTCCAGTAGGAAAACAACTTTTGGTCGTAGATCTGTTGTCTTTCAACAGTTTAAAAAGACAACATGACATAACGTTACATGATTACTTTATGCTTTGCAAGGCACAGATAAAAGCATTTTAAAACAAGTATGTTAGTGAATAAGAATAAATTAATTCATGTCTGCTCTATTTAGTAATGGAAGCATTACAGTATTATTTTCAGCACAAAGGTAACACTACTTCATTATTCTAATAGGCATAGATAGGCGAAAGCTCTTGAAATATTTTGAAAATACATATCCATTTCTGGATAACTAGTATCCAGTATTTTGTGTGGAAGTTTGATTTATCACTGGAATCAATTGTCGACCACATATATTATATATATATAATTTTAAAAAGATAGCATCAATCTTTATGTTGCATAGAGTCTAATTCCTACTGTATTTGTGCTACATTATTTCTACATTTATATAATTAAGTTTCATGAATAGGTCCAGAAGGCGAAGATTTGTCTAAATTAAGCCGACTGCGTATGCGCTGCACATAGTCATGTGAAAGTGAAGTAGACCGTGCCATCCTCTGTTCATAGGTAGCCTTTGGTGAATAGTCATGTGACATTGATATCGAACGTGATAATCTTTGTTCTGGTGATGTCAGACACTTGTTACTATAGATACCCATACTTTTTGCTTCTAGAAGTTGCCTTTTGCAAAGCGCAAGCATTCGTTTCGTTTGTTCAATGTCATTCGATAATGGCCGCATACCTGTCACCCCTGTTAACATTTCTGGAATGGATGTTTTCCTGCCTCTTATTAACCCTCTGTACCGGTTGTCTGAGAGATCAATTCGCGCATGGGCTAAATCCTGCTGAACGTCACTTACAGAATGACGTCTCTTGGAACTCCTTGGTTTTACCCGGGAATGTGTCATAAGTACTGGAGAATCTGCATTACCGTTACCATTCATCTCTTCCGGTATTGGTGACGGGATAGGATTATCGGATGTTATACTGCTTGTCATTGGATTTGAACTGCTATCATCGGGTACGATCTCGTTGTAACGCATTCCAAATTCAGTTGAAAATTTATGAATTAGTTGATCAACTGTTAAACGTTGCTGTTCTGGATCATCTCCAGAAAGGGAATCAGGTGTGAAAGATCGAGTTTGCATACTTTCTGTCATTTGATCAGTACTGTGCAGAAAATCATGAGAAATACTTGGTGGCAAGTGTACCTCTTGGTATTCAGGGTAACTACTGTCTCCCTTCAGTCCGTTAAATACCGAATCAGAAGAAATCATACTGTCGACATTTATTTCGTTGTCTTTGAACTTCCAAATCTCTTCAGTACTAGTAGTAAATGTAAGGAAGCCAAACATTTTTTCAAATTCCTCTCCCAAAATTTTACCTCCCGTGAATGTCACATCTGATTTCTCTACCGATATTATATTTGTCAGTAAATGTTCACATCTTTCAGCTACTAGTTGATCGTATTGCTCCATTTCCTTGCTGGACCCATACCTCAATACTAATCTTATAAAATCAATAACATTTAATAAATTACGCAAAAGAGTCTGAAGCTGCAGCTTACCCTCTTGTACAGGGTTGAGTGGCGCATGTCGGTCCGTATAAGAATCTATTTGATCCAGCAGTTTTCTTTCTATTTGTCGTATCACACTTATTAATTGATCACTTTGTGTATGTATCTGTTGTTCCACTCTGGCTCTATTTCGTTCCCATGTGTCACCAGATGTGTTGATTCCATCTAGACGATATATGATGTTCATTGCTTCTGCTTGAAGAGAACCTAGTTGCTCTTGCAGGAAATCTCGTTGAGTAAACGAATACTCTGAGGAGGAGGATGAAGATCGTAGAGCACGGATATCGCTTTCTAATTTTAGTTCGTGCTCTTGTAGAGCTTGTGTAAAACTGAATGTATTTTTTAAACTATTTGTTAGCCTGTCTAACCTTTCCTCATCGGAGAGCCCTTTAAGAGCTTCTGAAATGTTAACTGGTCTTTTTGTAGAAGCAACTGATTCATTGTCTATTCCTTCAGTTTCAGAAAGTTTTTGTTTCTGAATGAAGTCTTTCCATTTGGAATTTTCGTCTGTTTTGTTATCGTGATCTCGTCGATTTCCTTCGTCTTGGCCCAAAGACTTTAATTCTGGTCGTTTAACTAGAACTTCATAACTGTCTCCAGGGACAGAATATAAGCCGGGGAATAACGGCGACTGTTTTTTGCGCAGAGCTAACGTTGGTACGTTGCTGGCAATAGAGTGTTCTATTAGAGTATTATCAAGCAACCCTTTTATTCCCGTGCCCGGCAGCTTATTATATTCTTGACAGGTCGGACACAGAAGCTTTCGATCTTGTAAATTCCTTGACGATTTTCGAATGTAGGCCAGGAGGCAGTCCAGACAAAAGCTATGTAAACAGGGCAAAATTTTTGCTTTGTTGAAAATGCTGAGACACAGTTTACAGCAGATTGAATGAGACAAAGGCAGGTATTGTGAGGATACACCACTATCCCCTATAGATGCTAATAATTCTGGAATCTGTCTTTGTGCATTCGATGTCATAGTTCAAAATTGCTGAAATGAAATATTAAGACATATAAGTGAAGAAAAAAGCATGTACATTTTCAGTGATTCATCGACCCATCGCGTTAATTTCTATTCAAACCATATTCAGCGGTCAAAATTTTTCTAATGTTATTTATGCAAGAAAATTAATTTTTCTTGCATTAACAACATTAGAAAACTAATTTTTCAATCCGCTAGCATTGGGTCAGGTAAGAACAGATTACTTAAACATGTTAAAGCAAAATCAGCGCCTGAAAATTTATGTCTTCAACAAACATTTCAGAATTAATCTGATCGATATATGAAGTGAACTTGCCGAAAGAGCCATAAATATAAATTAGTCCAAGCACCTCGGAAAGTCAAATAATTGACGTTTACTCAGTTTTTGTCGTATATTGTGATTTTTTGGACAATTGAAAAAAAAAACAATGGAAAAACAATACGTGTTCATATATACATAACTTTAAGTGTAACATTTGACGATACAATCAGTGGATATTTAACATAAATGTCTGCAGTTTTGTATTGATTTTGTCTACGTCTGTCCATACTATATTACATAACCAAGCAGTTTCTGTGCAACCTTTATTTAAGATAGCTTTCTAGATTTATGGTAGGCACAGAACTTTCATGATACATTTCATCAATGATTTGTTATGATAAATACAAAATAAGGTATTAACTCAACGTTGATATAGATTAAAACAATGCATTTAAAGGTTACAAAAAGGAATTTTCAGATACCAAAGGGGCAAGTTGACATATATTGCGAATATATGCCTTTTACTGGCTTCCTTTTTATGGGTGAAGGTCCGAAAAAATACGATAAAATGCCTTTAATCGTTAGAAACTTGAGATGCTTTGCAAGCGCAGCATGAAACGATCGCAACTTGACAAAAATGTATACAATGTACAGTATGGAAAGTTATTACTATAATGGACACATCATTTTGCTGGACGTAGTTATATGATGGATTACGTTAATTGCATTTTCGGGACATGTAAACCCATGTTTGTTCTCAAAAAACGGTAGGAGATAGAGAAAATCTGTTGACATACATATTACAAAACCCATCAAAATCGGACAATATATAATTTCTTATCGCCCGTAACATTGCATTTTTCGACCCTTTGACCCTTTTTATATAAACATTTGTTATAACTAATACTATAGAAATGCTTTTAAAAGTTTTATTCCGTTACTTACAAGAAAATTTTTAAAACAAACCCACCAAAAATATTTTGAAAAGTCCATTGCCTGCGAAATTACATTTTTCTGCCACTTTTTTTCCTTATTTCGAAAATGGTCAGAGATGACTCCTAGTGACACGAATCAAATAAAAAAAACATCAAAACTCATAAAAGAAAATATAAAAAATCATCCATTGCAAAATTGCCTTTTTGTTCCAATTAACGCCTTTTATATTAGACAACGGAGAAACGGGAAACACTATAAAAAATGCTTGGAATAGCTTTTGATGCATTTTACTAAAGAAATCATTTGGAAAAATCGATTAGTTTAAAATTTTGGCATGCCCATATTTGAATCTTTGTATCTCAAAAACAGAAAAAGATGGGTTATTACACATATGGTTTAATTAATGTGTTCTCTTATGGAGAATGCAGAGAAAGAAACCCGTTAGAATAGGATAAAAAGATAATTTGCACAATAAATTTAAGAAATACGACTTTTTGCCTCCCCCATCCCCAAGAACTGAGGGGCTTCAATCTAGTACCAAAGATAACTCTCCCGCAATATAAAAATCCGTTTGCGAGAACAAAAGGTATCGTGCGTAAACCAACCCGTCTACAGACAAGACGAAAGAACCATACCGAAATACCTTGCGGTCGTATAAAAATATACATGGTTTATAGATAAGATATTTTTCATTTATTCATATTCATAAGGAAATCATTGAAAGGTTAGCACAATTAATAATGTCTATGTTTGACTGCCTTCAATCTAGACTGTAGTGCTACGTTAAGGTTGTAATACATGTACTACAAAGCCCTTTGTACTCCAAAAGGAGATTTCAATTACACACAAATACTGAACATACTATTATAGTAATAAGATAAATAATTTTGCCACATATGAGAGCAATACAATGTATAGTAAAGGTGTATATTTGTATATGACTTTACTGAACATTCTATCTGGGTACAGGCCTCGAAAAGTAATGCACTTAGTAGTTGTCCCTGCCGTCGGATTTGACTTTCCATTTAGATTTGTTTAGATTTGAGTGTTTCTTTTGCTATATTTGAATTATTGACTTCCTATGTTTCGGTTCTTTTGCTACCTAAGAGAGGTTACATCTTGAAATGTACATATAGCACACCTAAATTTTCAATATTTATTTAACATCGGTAATTTTGTATACTGAATAAAGTGATGTTTCTCATTTTTAAAATTTTAAAGAATTCCCAGTTAAAGAAAATCGAAAAAATTTTGGTATATAAGTTTTGATATTCGTTTCTTGGACTCCTTTCGTAGCATGAAAGTCATTTAGGTTATCCCGGTGTTGTCATATGTTATATCCTTTTGCCAGTAATGTTCAAATAAAGTATATAACACAATTACCGAACAAATCAAAGTCCATAAGACATACGGCAAAATAGGTATCACACCAC
>JAULBM010348498.1:0-12251 GCA_032357055.1 Geukensia granosissima | reverse complement strand
ACCCACCAGTTGACTTTATAATTTAAACTTCTACTGGTCCCATTATGGCCTTCAACAATGAACCGAAGTCCATACCATAACGGAAGCTGTAAAAGGCCCCGAAATACAAAATGTGAAACTAAACATAAAAAACGACAATCGACCTAATCTAAAGCAAAAATTGTGAACATATAAGAATAAATGACTAATAAAACAACGACAACCACCGGACTACAGGTTCCTGGCTTGGGACAGGCACATTAGTATGTGGTGGGATTAAACCGGTTGGTGAGCTCTCAACCCTCCCTAACCTGGGACAGTGGTGTGACAAAACAACAATAAAAAACACATTATAAAAGTAGGTTGAAATGGATTTAACACTTGGGATCGATACTGGAAAAATAACGAATATAATTAAAACTTAATTATGGCCTTCAAAACGTGTTATATAATGTTGCAGATAAGCTTTGGAACAAAGCTTTATTGTGACAAGGGAAGTGCAGTAAAAATTATGAATTGACTAAATTCAAAATTTTAATAAAACAGACCAAATGAAAAGTGTAAATAAATTTTATTATTTTCTTTTTGGCACATTTTTCTAAAAGATTTGTAGATCTGTTTTCTTTAAAATTAATTTCATTTCGTATTTATTTTCTTTTAACTTAACGTAACTTTTTATGTCTTGTTGTGCAACTTTAAAACAACTTATATGGAATATTTATTCTTTCACAAGATTTAAGCTTCTGTTTATGCAAATCTTTATAATTTATTTTTTAAAAGTTTTGCAAACATTTAGGCGATACACATGCCCTGTCCAAGGATTAATGATCATTTTTTTACAATTAAACCCTTTTGTTATAAAAGAGGATTTACAGTGTTTATACGTAATCAAAGATTTATTTTATGGACTCAAATTGCCACACCTGTCATTTTAGCCTGTTTTCTTGACTACCCAGTAAAAGGGAACTTGATTAACCAGAAAATTTGAACAGCGGAAACAAGAGAAAATTCGTTAATTCGAAAATATGTGACAACGTCTCTAATTGAAAAGTTTGGGGTTTGGGCCGTCAGTTGGGATTTCGAGTTAACGATTTAACAGTGTTCTAAACAGAACTTCTGTTTGTTTTCCGCCAGGCTAAAGGTCATCAGACAGAAGTAAAAAGTCGGTACGACATATGTGACGCCCATTGTTCTTTTTATTCCAAATCTGAGCAAAAATATATTTTTCTAAAACTAAAACCAAAGAAGCGGTCTCCAGGGCTCGACTGACAGAGCTGACCCAGCGCGAACCCCAGATAACGGATAGGGAAGGCCCTCTCGTTGGGGGGTTGCCAGGTTATATTACGAAAAGCCTGGCCGTGGACCATAGTGGGTGACGTGTTTGGAGAGTGCCACGATCCTTGCACGTAAAAGACCCTTTTGTAGTTTTCGAAAAAGAGTAGGTTTATGCTGCTTCAGAAGGTTACAATTTATTTCCCTACCCACCACTCCCTTTTTCCAGTGGCAATCAAAAAATCATTGCCCTGTTGTGTCCCATCCGACCCCTTTTTCGAAATTGAAAATTGTTGAAGTTGTTTTCGTCCTGAATATGCATGAAATATTTGCCACTGGACGTCAAGCAACCAACAATCAATCAACCAAAGAAAGACGAACGAGTCAATACCACCTCATACATATAATGTGGCATCATGTCCTACCAGAAATATATAAAGGTAATATTTGTCATAACAACCATTGTTGAAGCCCTTGTGGCGTCCTAAGGATTCAAAGGTTTCCTCCGTTTCTTATGAATGGAGTATGGTCCCGGTGACAATTACCAAATATTTCTTTTGTAGATGCACTACCTATTGAAATTCAAGGTATTTCGTCAGCCCCACGAGAAGTAAGCGACGAATCGAGTGGTTCAACACTTAGTTTGTACACCTCAGACGACACCGATATTCAAGTCGCCATAGTTTCACCAATCCAGGTTTCTGTAAAACCCAAGCAAAGCGAAGAAAAATTACCGAGATTACCGTCAGAAGACTCCTGGTTAAACAGCACAGATTCTGCAAAAGTGGTACAAAAATGTACAGAATTCTCTGATGATACAGAAAAGACAGTAAAATGTTACACAGCATGTAGTATTCAGTAGTTAATTACTGAAATGGCGTATTATAATATTGCATATAATTATTTGTAATGTAATATACTTCATCATGAGCACATCTACAACACAAAAACCATTGAGCCATATACAATTAATAATACCTAGTTACGTTATTATATCATTATAACAAAATGAAGGTAATCAATTTCTAGGTTAGAATGAAAAATTTGCCTATCACAATTCACACAACATTTAACAAGACTTAAAGTCACGTAAATGCCTATGGATTGTATAAAATCATGACTTGTCAAAATATAAAAAAAAACAGCAGAACCTTACATTGTTGACAATTGAATTCGTTATTGTAACATTTCTTTCTTAAATGTCAAACGGGATTTTAACGATATAAACATGAATATTAGATAGGTATACTCTCAATATGCAATAGGTCAAAATATTTTAACAATGTTATTGATTGAATGATTGAATGTTGCTTAACGTCCAGTGGCAAGTATTTCATGCATATTCAGGACGAGAGCACATTAATGAATGATGATGATGAACCCTGCTTTGTACTAGACCGACACGCTGAGCCGGATTGTTACGTACTAACTCACGAAAGCAACAGTCCGCAGGAAGACATGCCACTTTACCTGGACACATTATTCTGACTCTGGGCCAACCGGTCTTTACTCCTTAATGCTGCGTGCTTAGCGGAGAAGCAGCAAATACCAATTTTAACGTTTTTGGTTTGACCCGGCCGGGGATCGAACCCACGTGCTTCCGCACTCGAGGCGAGTACGCTAACCATTAAACCACCGAGACGATAGCAGTTTAAAAGAAAAACATTAACTACATCAATAATCACTGTTATCTGTACATGGCAATAATTCCTATACAGGTCTACAGGCACAAATATAAAATTAGGCTTTTTTGACGATGAATCCTGGTTTTAAGCATTAAAAATGCGGGCTTTGCCGTCATTTGCGTCTTTTAATAAATGAAATATTAATAAAGTGAGTAAAAAGGCACAAAATGTGCTATAATCTGTATATATATTTTAACTCAAATAAAGTTTTGCAACAATTATAAATTCCTTAATTCTGCAAATGTTGACATTCGACTATTTAAAAAAGCTAACTTAGTAAACGAAATAGATTGGTGTACTGTGCCTTTTGTTAGCAACTCATGGGATGACATGGTTACAGCTAACGTTAGTTATGACGTAAAACTTCTAAGTTTTTCACAAAGATCGAGATAAATGTCCGCCATTTTATATACAGGAAACGTTCAAAGGCTCTTTAGTAGGGTAATTTGTTAAAGTACCTCACGGATCCTGTAAACAAATTATGGTCATTGAATAGCCATTATTTTTAAACCGTTGTTTAAAAAAGAACTCAGATTGGAGGTTCTCAAGTAAACCTTTTTATCACCGAAGACCAATGCTGACATATTTAAAAGAAAACATGGAATATATCCAGAAGAACACACTCCATATCTTATATGCGTTCAAATATTAATGCTATTTTATTAAGTATAAAGCGCTTTTCTTTATTTGCCTTAATCATGTTAACAGCCTAGAGGCCAAACTGGGATAAGTCAAAAACTTTACGAGTGTTTCTATATGACACTAACTAATAAAAATTTCACATTCGACGCTTTGTTTCATCATTGAAGCGTTTTCAGTGTCAAAAACAACTTTTTTGCGAAGAACAGCAAAAGCTCAGTTCTGGGAATTGCAAAAAATGATATCCTTCGCCGGTCCATATTAACAGGACGTGTTTTGCAGTTATGTAAAATTGCAAGATGATGAAAACGTGCTTGGACGTCATTAATAATCAATAATGAAAAGGCATTGCCAAATTTCAAAATTTACTTTAAAAACACTGTAGTAAACAAGTATTATAACTGGTTTTTGAAAGGTTTGTTTCATTTGTTTTGTTCTAGGTTTAAAGAAACATATGATAATTTAATGTGCTGCTAAACCTTTTACGCAGTGTGTAAATATTCATTGAATGATTTTATTATGGTTATCCCTTTGCTATTGAAAGAAAAGTATTAAAACAATACACGTTTATTATAAATAATGTAATACATTTATAGCAGAAAGAAAGAAACGTGAAAGACAAGAAGGTAAGTCTAATAATGGTACTATCTAGTCGACTTGGGTGACTTTCTGTTTGATTTTTAATAGTTCGTCTGTTGTTTTCCTTGAATTTTCGTTTTACCACACGTTGGAGGAGGGTTGGATACCCACTACACTAGTTAAACCCCACCTTATGTCTCGTGTGCCTATCAGGAATTGTGATCATCTTTGTTTTTATTCTTCTGTTAGATGTACGTTTTAAATAATATTCAGGTAACAGCAGTATTATTTCAAGTATAAACGTATTTTTATTCGGAGCAATTTATATATAGCTTTTTACAAGGAGTGGTATTCAACTTTTGTTGAAGGCCTTGTGGAGACCTCTGTTTTTCTTGTAGTTGAAGTGCAGTCTCTCTGACATTTACCCCATATCTTTTCATTTTCACGAGACATGAAATACAGATGCAATCTTTAAAACTATCGTAAATTAAAGGTAAGGCCGTAGGATGTGTTAATTAATGAATTTGGATTATATTTTAAAATTTTACAGAAGGTCATACATATACCAAAATGATCCTAATTGATAACAAACGAACAGAAGATATCAAAACAATCTAAAAAGAGCTAGAAGATTCTTAAGGGCAGACATAAATCGTTAAATCAAAAAACAGACAAGACCATGGCCACCAAAAAAAATGACAGACAAACAGATAACGCACAACACAACACTTATGACTAAAGCTAGAGTAAAACGAACCGTACAAAAACCTAGTAACAACCGGTAAAGTTGCGACAGTGGGAAGGTATCCATTGCAATTTGTGTAATGGATTTTTCGTGTCGGTCTATCAAATTATAAAGGCGACCGAAAATTATTCAATTTTACACAATATTATGTCTTACGTTAAATAACAGATCATAAAATACATGAATAATTATGGTTAATCCCGTGGCGATGATACATTTTCTTACCAATGATTGTGTCCTAAAAACATCTTTTCAAACACCTGCTCTTCCGTATAATTTCCATTTAAAAAAATCTGAGAGAAATGTTTACCAATTGAATAGTTAAAACATTTATTTAAATGCCTAGAAATACCTCGGGACTATGTGTTTCGCATTGTTAAACATACCTTCTATTTCGCAGGTGTTTAATTGAAATAAAAACCTGCCTCCATCATTTAACCTTTACTAAAAGATTGATGACACATTTTCTTACCAATAATTGTTTTCTCAAACATCTTATCAAACACCTGTTCTTCCGTATAAATTTACATTTAAAAAAACTAATTAAAATGTTACTAATTGAATTGTTAAAACATTCATTTAAACAAGGTAACATATTATCATAATGCTTTTTAATTTATATTGTTTTCTAGCAGAAGAAAGGGAACGTCGAAGAAGGGAAGGTATATATTTCATTTCTCGAAAAATATTATCTTTTTATTGAAGACAATATTCAGTACTGTGTGCAAAGTGTTTTGAAAACATTTTTTAGTGTTTTTCTCTTTAACATAAAAAATATACAGAAAATTAATCCTTTTCCAATTTTTAACTAATGTTCCTTTACCTTGTTAACCTAATATTTTAGTGAAAGTATTACAACATTTTCATTAAATTTCATGTGTCATTCCTTTTCCTGTCATAGTTTAATCATTATTGATAGGGAAGATCCATGTGAAAGCCATAATTACATATACCATAGATACTCACTTACACTTGACTATCAATCAAAAATGTTTTAGATATTGTATATATGACAGATATGGACTAGGATCAATAATAACTGCTAAAAAGAAGAATCGACTGTAAAGCAGATTTAAAAGGCAAAGAAAAAGGAATCTTGTAAAAGATGCTTAAGATTATTTCTTTTGTTGTCGGGCTGTCCAATTGCTTTGGACGTTAACTGACAACGTTCACAATTACATGATAACATATGTTATCTCTGTATCGTGAATTTATTAAGCAATGTACGTATATCATGAGACGGCTAGAACCAAAAATGTGAATGCCGTGATCCGCAAATAGTACAAGAAGTACTATTTTCTTTATAAATCAAAAGTTAGCAACCAAATCTAACATTGGAAATAACCGCGGAAAGTACAGAGTAATTTAACGTATTTTAATACCCCAAATTAATGAAAAACAATTTGCAATAAAATTTATTCCAGGCAGGTCGGACATCGTTGTTTGTGATTACCTTCTGAGACATATTGACTACCAATATTGGCATCGACTTAATGATGTAAAGCGTATCCTAATCTACCGGATGCAATTAAATAACTACAATATCTTAATATAAAAATATGAGATGTGGCATGATTGTCGAAGAGACAGCCATCTACCAAATAACAGTCGAAAATAAACTTCTACAGGTCACATTACGGTCTTCAGGTAATGCAGACATGACAATATGATCTCTGAAATTCCATTATTGATCTTCAAAAGCATGAATATGTGGTGGATAAACCAATGACGATGATTTTCTTAACAGTAATTTTGTTCTTCTGATGTTTCCAAGTTATCTACATCGTTATCATTTCAAAACAAATTCTGAGAAACATGTTTACAAATTGAATAGTTAAAGACATTTATTAAAGCAAAATAGCATGTAAAGGCAATGATTTCAATATATATTTTATAGCAGAAGAAAGGAAACGTCGAAGAGAGGAGGAAGGTAAATTCAAGTACATTTAACTTGTGTGATAGATATTATCTACTTAAAGAAGATAACATTGTGTATTGTGTATTAACTATTTCATAAAACTAAGTTATTCTCCGCAACTTCAAAATGTACAAGGGATTCATTTTTTTCCTTTTATTCCAACTATAGTTTTCGATTTAGTATTTTAATGAAAGTTGGTGTTACCTTTGTGATTGACTTTAAAATTAAAGACCATTGCTTCTCATAGTTTCATCATTACGGATAGGGATAACACATGAGAAAATCATAATTAAATGGACTAGACTGCAGATAATCACATAATATGCCTCTGAGAAAATAATACAATATGAAATATGAAAAAAAACGGGACGCCTCAAAATAAACCTCATCCTTTAACATTACTGAAAGTTGAGAATCACACAGTTTTTTTTTACTCAGATCAATAGTCTCTTGAATTCTTAATCTTTTAAAAAAAATTCTTAAAAAGAAAACTCGATCGTTCAGCAATTGAAAAGCAATTGTACCTCACAAAAAATCCTATTACAAACCGATACGTTAAATTCCTTTTGTTATGCAAGGTATTTTATTTTCACAATTCCCAGTGGTCGATTCTATTTTTCAATAGAACCTTTTGTTGAAATAAAAATTACTCCGAATTAAATACTCCTCTCAGGTAAATAATTCACCTTTGGCAGGAAATGATTCTGCCTTTAAACTTACTGTCTTTATAATGAGTGCGTCCCTGCAATTTAAACGGGGCCATCAAAGGAAAATTAATAAACGTCAATACATGTTTACATAGTCAACAGATGAAAATGCAAACATTATTTTAATATTAAGCTTAAAGTACTGATAAAGCCGTTGCGGTACCAAAGAAAAAATGCATTTGCAGTTGTAAATTTCACAAATGTCGTTGATGCAGTATGGCTAAAACGGTTATTTACGCTTCCTAATACATAAACATGGTTAAATCATACTTACCTCCAAGATTTTCGTCAAAACAAATAATCCAATATCACAAACGTTTTACATGAACAAAACTTTTCACGAGACGTTTTCTATCGTTCTATATAAAAGCACTTTCATCTAGCAGCGCTTGTTGTTTAAACACGTTCGTTTGTTATGAACTGTGTGATTTGGACCCGTCCAGAAGTAGGGACGAAAGGTACAACAAACTAAGAACATATTCTGTTATTTCTCGGTTTGTAAGTTGGTTAAAGGATTCAGTACGTTTTTCATTTCGTCCCTAATTTTCTTAAACTATAACCTTATATTACTCAGCTGTTTAACATATTCTGTTATTTATCGGTTTGTAAGTTGGATAAAGGATTCAGTACGTTTTTTATTACGTCCCTCATTTTCTTAAACTATAACCTTATATTACTTAGCTGTTTGATGGTAATAAAAAAAACTACCTTCATCCTTTAACCTGTACTTACAAACCGATACGTAAAATTTCTTTTGTTATGCAAGGTATTTTTTTCACAATTCCTAGTGGTAAATTCTATCCTTTAATAGAATCTTTTGTTGAAATAAAACCTACTCCGAATCAAATACTCCTCTCAGGCTAATAATTCACATTTACCGGTTAATTAGGTCTTTTGACAGGTAATAATTCGGCCCTTAAACTTGTTGTTGCTATAATGAATACGTCCCTGCAATTTAAACGGGCCATCAAAGGAAAATTAATAAACGTCAATACATGTATATGTAGTCAACAGATGAAAGTGGAAACATTTTAATATTAAACTTAAAGGACTGATAAAGCCGTAGCGGGACCAAAGAAAAAAAAACGCATGTGTAGTTGCAGTAAAGCTAAAACGGATTATTTACGCTTCCTAATACATAAACATGATTAAATCACACTTACCTGCCAGATTTTCCTCAAAACTTTATAACCCAATATCACAAACTTTATACATGAACAAACTTTTTCACGGGATTTTTTTCTATTGTTCTCTATAAAAGCACTTTCATCATTGAAACGAAGTTTACCTGCGCATGCTGTTTAAATACGATGGTTTGTTATGAATTGTGTGATTTGGACCAGTCCAGATGTAGTGAATAAAGTTCCCCAAATACAACAAAATATGAACATTTTTCTGTCATTTGTCGGATTGTAAGTTGGTTAAAGAATTCAGTATGGTTTTTATTTTATTAAACAGCTTCGAAAAATAAGGTTATGTTTAAAAATACCTGGACTACGCGTCTCGCATTTTTAAACATATCTTCTATTTCGACTGTGTTTATTTAAAATAAAAACCTACCGTGATCCTTTAACTTTTACTAAAAGATTGATAAGACCAAAACGTTTGTTGTCTGAACAAATTTATAATACATTACCATTTTTCCGGTAATTATTGTTCATATATATAAACGTGCTAAAATTCTAAAACACTGAAAATACGGAAATGCCTCCAAAATAAATGCGCTTCTTAGTTGTCCCTTCCGTCGGATTTGGCTTCCCATTTCGATTTGTGTAGATCTGGGTGCTTCGTTTGCTCTATTTGAATCTTTGACTTTCTATGTTTCGGTTCCAATAATACTGATGAGAGGTTACTCCTTGAAATATACATATAGGATACTTAAATTTTCCATTTTTATTTAACTTTGGTAATTTTGTATTTTGATATTGTGTATTGTATATTAACTCTTTTATAAAACTAACTGTCAGCGCAGCTGACTTTGGAAATCGCCTTTTTACAATTTTGAAGATTTTAAAATGGGATGTAAGTGTCATTCTTTTTACTAAAACTTATCTAGGTATGTCTTCAATTTAAGTGTTAAGTATTTTCTTTTTCAGCAAGAGATTTTTTTACAATCAGTGAAAAAGTGATTTGAATGGGACAATTTCTATAGTAATTTTTTGGTGCACAAAAAAATCAAATTTCCTCAATAATGATTGTATTACCATATATAAGGCGTTTAAATGTGGATTATATTTATCTGGTCATAAAACAACCAAAAGGATGTACTTGTTATCTGAAAGGGGCTATTAATAGCTAATTTGAGAAAACTCACCAAAGTGAATTATCTCCCCACTCCATGCAAAATCCCATACACAGTGCAACTTGCCCAGATTGGAAGAAAACAATGAATAGATATGAACAACTATTGATAATTTATTAACGAATAAGTAAGACTGATATTTTTATTACATGTAAGCATTGGTCATCCAAAACTGCTTGAAATAAGATTAAATTGAACAAAGCTGATTTCTAAAGTGAACTGCGCCGACAGTAGTTATTTTCCTCAACTTCAAAAATGTAGAAAGTTATTCCATTTTTCAGTCTTATGCAACTTATGGGGTTTAATATAATATTTTAATAAAAGTATATATAGCCTTTGTGATTGACTTTAACATTTTAGCTCTACAGCGCAATACAGGGTAAAAACACTTTCCCTAATATCAGGTGTCTGGAGTTTATGTAAAACAATTTAGGTTAAAATGGAATTCGAAGATACCAAAGGTGCAGACAAAAATCGTTAAGTCGACCATGGCCAACACAATGAAACGAAATACAAATATAGAACACACAACACTATACTGAAAACTAAAGCTGGAATTACACGAACCTTACAAAAAGCAGAGCAGAAAGAGTTTAGGTACTCCGGAAGGGTGAGCAACTCCTGCTACACTAGTGCCACCCGTCGTGTGATGATTTTAGATCAGACAGGTCGGACATAATCACTAGTAATAACCTTAGAGACATCTTGTCTTCCAGCATTTGTATCGACCTATTGGTTTAAAGCACAGTCCGGTCAGCCGAATTCAATAACTATATATAGCATCTGAGGGCACTGGATATATGACAATATTATCTCTTTAGGTCAATAACAGATTAAGAGTATTAATAATTGTGGTTAATAAATTGACGGTGATAGATTTATTTGACCTATGGTTAAGTTTTCAGATTTCTGAAAAATACAACTTATCACTATCTGCATTCGTTTTTAAATTAATAACATAACTTAACATTTCAAAACAACATCAAAGTGCTATGTTTACTAAGTGAACAGTTAGACATCTATTTTAGTAAAGCAGCATTTCAATCGATATCTTTTAATTTATATTTTCTAGCAGAAAAAAGAGAACTTCAGAGAAAGGAAGGTAAATTAAAGTACATTCCCACTCTTATAAATGTTACCCTCAAGAGTTTAAGCCTGGGTTGCCGCTTAAGTTCAATAACTACAATATCTTAAGGAACTGAAGATATGACAACTGATCTTCGTAAGTTTGGAAACTGATTTTCAAGAGCTTGAATAATTGTTGTTCATCTTATGACGATGATAAATTTTCTAACCAATGGTTTTTCTTACAAACTTATGAAGGTCCCAACAAATCTGCATCCATTATTCCGAATAAATTAGAATTTCAAAACAAAATTTGAGAGATATGTTTAACAATTAAATGATAAAAAGCATTTATTGAAGGAGATTCGGGTGTTAATCGCCATCTTGGAACACAAACTTTTTTACTTTTTCTTTAATTGCAAATTCTAGAAAGAAAATACTTGTACAACATTAAACCTGGATTAAAATGTTGAAATAACCTATCACAAGGAATTATCATTTTTAAGCATTTCTTGAGGATAAAGTGCTTGTTCAACATTTTAGGAATTAATCATTGCCATGGGAGGTAACTCCAATGACTCTATGCCATAAAGAATTGCACTATGGAATTATAGATTTATGAATGTGGCAAGAAAACAAGATATGTGACCCTATTTTGTTTTGTTTTCTGATTTTATATGATAAAAGATTTATGTTTAATGTTTTTCTATAATTCTATCGTTTTATGTTCTGATTGATTGATCAAGAAAATGTAGTTTTTCCCTATATAGTCAACAGAAAATGGTTGATTTTGTACAAGCCGTTGCTCAAAAACGAGTTCGTTGAAACAGATTTTTGATTATTATTTCTTGAATGCCACAATGAAGGTTATCATTTGTCAAAGTATCAAAAATTCTGGTCCTTTTTATCTAGACACCCATACCTACTAAAAAAAAACCTGTCAATACAACCGTTATTACTTATATTTTCGAGAAAAAGAATTGGAACGTCGAAGACTTGAAGGTAAAAGTTAAAGTTAAAGTACATTTTCACTTTCTTGATGAAGTAAGTCTATTTAGTTTTGAAAATATTGTGTTTTACGTATTACACTGTGTCTCTTTGTAAAAACTGGAATTCTCTTCGGCTTCAAAAATATACAGGAAATATATTTTTTATTTTCCCGACTAAAGGGACCTTACCTAATATTTTAGTGAACGTTTGTGCAACATTTGTTTTTAAATTTTAAATTAAATGCCTTTTACTCTCGTAGGTCACGATACTAATAGTTACTATTCATGAGAAAGTCATAATTACATATACTGAAAATACTTTTTTAACAAACATAAAAATTATGAAATTTGAAAGAATCTTAACGTATCAC
>JAULBM010348488.1:0-12251 GCA_032357055.1 Geukensia granosissima | reverse complement strand
AAGGATCATCATAGATACGAGGGAAAGAAGTCAATTACTGCTACTGTATTTGTTTCTTAGATAATAAAGAAATTAAATGTTGATATACAATGATTTTGTGTTCATTTTCTCGTATATTTTAATGTTTTTTTATCAACAGGAAGTAAAATACATGTGTTTAATAAAGGAATGTTTTCCAGTAAAATCACGATACAGATACAGGGATGTATTCGTGATACTAAATATTTCTTCAAAATATTGTCATTGATATTTTATCATCTATGTTAATAAGGATGATAATGAACAACAGATTTCTTACATTAATTTTAACTTGACAATCAGTTTTCAAAACTTGCAGGTTGTATTCTTTCAATGTGTGCTCCTGACTATCGGAGAAATCTATATAACTGTAGTAATACACATGGGCATTGATGTTTTAAAAAATGGTGAGGTCTTTGGTGTACTATCGGGAATTGGCAGTTAAATCATTGATATCTTGGTTGATTTTTCTTGGTTGTTCATCACTTTTGAAATCCAAATGTTCCACACTTGCAAGTTATCATCGGGCAGGATGAATACATTCAAATTAACCGTATTTATGATGATAGGTGTCAGTGATTGAGGTAGGATAATGACCCGGGATAACAAGGCATGTGATTGACAGGTATTCTCCGGGATCTAACTTTATCATTATACAACATCAAAAAGACATGTCACTGCCAGGTGCTTATTAGTCTAATGGGTTGTTTTTACAACTTTCAAACTGATTGATAAATTATTGCATAGGATGACAAATTATGGCCATGACAACGTTGATTATGACACGCTCCAACAGAAATAAATAAGAACACAAACAATTTATACAGTCTTTATTCTTGTGTAATCAAAGAAGTAGTTAATTTACACTTAAAACAATTACAATAGAGCTCATACTTACCTCCACATTTTACCGGAACCAATCTTCGACCTAACCAGCGGATCGACCTTTCTTAGACTTTTTTCTCAATTTTAAGCAAAAAATGGCTATTTGACCTATCGTCCCCATCGACTTGAAGTCCAGAAAATAAGGTAATTTTTTTACACCCCCACTGACAAGTTTTCCTATATTGACCAAACAACAAGGAATAAAAACTGACGTTGCAAGGTAATACAAGAGGAATAGTTCTTTTGTAAATGGACTCTTTAAATCTTTACTGTTAGATTACAACTCCTGAACAACAGAGAGCCAATTGTTTAGAAGATTTATCCATCAATAGTACTCATTTATACTTTAATGTACAGAAGAACAATACAGATGTCCAACATCATTTACATCTTTTGGAAATTTAATTCCAGTTCATTTAACAATATTGGAACGCTGACAGGGGAGTTTGAGCTCTGACACTACAAATCTCAGATTATTTCTGCCTACTTACTGAATGTGGTCCATCGATAACTTTTACAATGTCTTTTACTTGTACATTGTTGTTCTCCGAGTCTAAAGCTACTGCATGTTTGGTGTCCTTCTTACGTGTGATCGAGGCTGGTTTCACATTCATTACCTAATGAAATTTATATAGCATATTTATATTTCCAAGGCCAGGTAAAATAAATGTTCTGGTTCTCAGATACCGACTTTTGAAAAAGTGATGAGGGCAGGCGGGTATTTAATTTATGTATTTAAAAGACATTTTTTACACAAGCCCTTTTCCATTTGCTGTTTGTATTGTATACAGTTCACCATGGATTTACCGTGTAAATAGTCCCTTACACAAATCCTTTACAGTTGTTCCATCAGTTACTTTTAAAATAAACCATGGGTATTAGCACTTAACTTTGTCAAATACAGTGACAGAAATCAGTTTTGATTTCATATTTACACCGGATAAACGTTTTGATTAGGAGTAAAACCTTGGGAAATCCGAATGCAATTGAGTTATCTCCCTTTGTCCATTTGGCAGTAAAATTTAAATGCGTTTTTTGTAAGGCGTGTATTTATTTATTTTTGCTGATAAATACGAGTCAGCGGCCATTTTTTTACCAATGCAGCGGTATCTGAGAACCAGAATATTTATTTTACATGGCCTAATATATGATAGAGTCAATTTCACTACTTTCATGTACAGTAAACTCATTATTCCACATTATAGGGAAATGATAAAAAAATAATGATTTTTTCCAAAAAAGAAAGGCAACTTTAATCTTCTTATGTGGATCAGGTAATATCCCAGAGTAGATCCTGGCTGTCTAAAGGGGAATAAATATCAGACAACAAAACTTTTGTTAAATTCAGCAAATTTTTTTTTTTTTGGTACTATGGGCTCATATTTTGGAGTCATTTTTCCCCTGGGTTTTTCCATTGTTTTGTATTTTTAATTTTGTATGTATATATGTCATGTTCCATCTTGTTCGTGTTCTCGAGATTGCCATGTCTTTAGTGTCTGGCCCTTTTTGTTTTGCTTTCTCTTCCATCACTTAAAAGTGTTATTTTCTATGTTATTAACAAAGATTTATGAACTTACACCGTATATTACAATACAAAGTTTTTGTGTATTACCTTGTTGTGCATATTCAGTACTTGAAAGTTTTCCTTTTCCAACCTTACAATAACACCGACTGTTTGTGCACTGTGAATAAATTTTAAAATACATAAAATAAAACATCTCATATCAATTGTACAAGAAAATCAATCTCAGATTAATCCTATTACTGTACTACAAATTTCTAATTCCTTACCCAGCTCTGAGAATTACAGCATTTCAACATGAGTAATGGGGAAATGCCTTAAAAGTCAGCAACACACTTCACCACCAGTTTTTGGTGGAGTAATCACTTTCACAAAATATTTAAGTTAAATTCTGTTTATTGTGTGTGTTTTTATCCTTTTTCAAATCTATTTAAAAGATGTTGAATATATTCCAGAAAGAAACTATCCATATCTTACATATGTTTATATCAAATATTCAGCAGCCAAAAAGGAAGCAAAAATAGGATCAGCCAAAGTTTATGAATTTCTAGTTTCATTCATGGACCAAATAAAAACTACAGTTAATGACATTCTAAATGGCAATTGGCCAACTATAAAGACAACAATCTGTCATTTTTACAAATTACAACATTGGAAAGATACAAATTGTATTTTTCCAACATACATTCATGTACTTGTAAAATAACAATGAGCAATGTCTTTTTCTCAGGCTTACTATGTCTTATGATTTGTTTGCTCAAGACTAATCCCTCAGTCCTCTATATAAATTATTCAAGCA
Organism: Geukensia granosissima; assembly: GCA_032357055.1. Classification (NCBI taxonomy): domain Eukaryota; kingdom Metazoa; phylum Mollusca; class Bivalvia; order Mytilida; family Mytilidae; genus Geukensia; species Geukensia granosissima. Next base: position 9,027 of record JAULBM010348488.1, on the reverse strand, counting down.
TGGCCATATTAAAACCAGATATGGTCCAAATAATACTACTCATCAACACCAAGCCAGAAATGTACCATGGTACATGCATATACTAGCATGAATAGATTACAAAAATGGAGCTGTCCCCCATAAAATATACAGGGATGTGATCAGTTCAATTGGTGACTCGGGAACTTATCACAAATTTTCCATAAAAAACAAAAACCAACATGTACAGGTTCTGAGTAATGAAAATCTGCAGAAAAATTACATCCCTAAAGTACATTCAAGTATGACCAAATCACCAATAAGGAACCAAGTAATCAAATTATACCACACAGTACCTAAAACTTACTCAAGCATGACTAGATCACCAAACTGGAACTGTCCCAAGGAATCAACGCCTGTTGCCATATCAGCACATAACTGCAAATCTTTTGGTAATACTTTCAGCTGTAAATATAGTATCACTTTCAATTTGTAACATCAAATAAAATAAAATTTAAGACAATAGACAAGGGCTGATAAAACTAAATATTTATTGTAAGCAAAAGTTGTTCAATGTTAATTTTGTTGAAATTCATCAAAATGTCAATGCTATTGCACTGAAAATGTATATTTTCAAATTAAGGACCATCTCAAATTGTCACTGTGACCTTGACCTTTGACAGACTTACCAAAAAATCAATAGATTTTTCCCTGACCTTATATGTAGCACTAGCCTAAAGTTTTACTTAAATCTGATGTAAACATTTTCCTGAATTGGTGATCCCAATGCTTGAGAAATATGAGTAAAAAACAATCACTTCTATTAGAAAGAAAGCACTCCATCATGATTTGATATCGAAAGTTCTGTGTCAGAAAATATGCTGTAATGACATACCTCATGCATGGTGAGATCTGAGAACAGGACCACCATATTATCTTCCACCCTCACAATCAGTCCTGTGTCACCTTCAAAACGACCTCCAATCACCTTTACATGATCACCCATCTTGAAATGTTTCTTCAGTTCACTAGCCTGGAACTCCAATAAATCCTTCAAGTCCTCGTGTTTCGGTAGCATGGTTATCTTGTTACCATCAATACTGACCACTTTACCTTGGAGATGGATTAACTCCCCTTCACATACTTCCACCACATCACCAGGAATAAAGTTATGAGTTACTTCCCCTGCTGGCTTTTCCTGTACCACTATGTTTTAGTTAAGACATATAATATCAGAAATAAAATACTATCTTTGGAAACAGTTCCCTGTAATCATTCACCTGAACAGCCTTGCTTATTAATCAATTGTATTTACTGCACAGTGAGATACAAATAAGTTTATTGTGCAAATTTTGGCTCCATTGCTGGAGAAAACTGTTCTTATGACAAATAATTTCATTCCACAAGTTTTGTTTTAAGCTGTTTTTTTTCAGGCTAATTTTTTATGACGTCCAACTTGTATAACTACATCACAATGAACTGTCAAGGAATAAGTAGACATACCATTTGTTGGTTTAAGTTAATTTTTCTGTGCAGTAGCATTTAACACATTAAGATTACTGACAAATGGCTTTTTATATTAAATTTTTCAGTATTGCTTCAAGTGTTAGAGGTAAACAAAATGATCAGTACAGTGCAACCTCATTTTAAAGCCCCCTATATTAGTGGTCCCTCACTTATTGCCACATTTTTACACGGTCCTTTTTTCCACAATTACTATACTTTCCATGTAAATATCCACTCAATCTATAGCCACCCTTTCAAATTGGCAACATTTGACCTGGTCCCAAAGATGGCAATATAAAGAGGTTGTACTGTATATACAATACTATTTCATTGGAAGGATACATTCAACATCAACACCATCAGGCTGGTCTTCAAACTTCTCTAATTCTGCTAGAGTTGGTTTTACACCTTCAGCAATCTTAAAAATAAAAAATTTATAAAATCTGTTTCTGTAGTCAGTAGTTAATAGAAAAAAAAAAACTACTGTCATTTCTTCCACAGAATAAAACACTACAAATAATATGTATATAATATAATAAACAAAGTCATCATAACCAAAAAATCATATCTTTTGAGCTGATGTGGTTAAATTTCCATTTGTTGCTGCTAAAGACTAAAAAAAAAGAAAAAACCAACAAATCTAGGTCTTACTTACATAAGGAAAAAAAATTGAAAGAGCTTTTATAAAAATCCAGGAGTAACTTTTTCATAATTTTAGGATATAAATGATTGTTCAGATGACTCTTTGATTTAAATTTTGTTGGTCCTGAAAATTTAAGCATTCAAATAATAACATTATATTTTTAAATGTTTCTGTGAATTATTTAACACCTAATTGATGATGTGACAACTGTTATTACTTACAATGGCTGACATGACAAAGTTTTTGTAGAGAAATCCTTTCCTACTGTATCTATTGTTCTCAAACACCCAGAAGTCACCATCTGTAGTCACCTCAGCCCCTAACCCTCTGCAAACATAACATTAACAGTTACTTTACTTTGAATTGGGTTAAATTTCAGCTTTTTTTTTAAATAGTTGCAATATACTGGGAACACCTTAAAAAAATTTGTGAAACATGTTTATTTACTAAAAAATATCCCGGATATTTAAATCATAAGTCATGAAAAATTTGTCCTCCGCTTCTAAAACAAAATTCTGTGAAAACAATAATCAGAGAGGCAGTTTTTACCTTTTATAAAGTGACAAAGGTCTTTTTAAATGGATCAAATCTAAAATAACTGTTAAAGCCACTATTTTCATTTCTTGGTTTATGGATCTGCCAACCCTATTTTTTAAGAATTGGAAATATTAGATCAGATTTTGTTACTAAAAGTACAAATATAAATAAAAATCAATAAATCCTTCATGTTTTCTCAATACTGCCAAAAGCCCCTTCCTCATTTGTAACTCTCAGACATTTCCTAATAAATCAACCTAAATACCAGAGTATATACAAATGACCCACCTTCAGGTGGTTCCCTGTTGACAGTAGGTTTTTATTTTTATTTCCTCCTCCTATCCAACTTATTTTTTAAAAATTCTGTAAACCAAGATGTGAAAAATGGCCTTATGGATTCAAAGGAAGAATTTGCTGTGCACAAGAAATAGCCAACCAGAAGCCAAATATCAGTATATAAAATAAGAATTGTGATGGACAAATTTTAAATGCCAACAGCAGAAAACTGCTTTAAAGTGAAAAAAATCATCCCTGCTTTTCTTAGGCAAGCCACATTGATTTTTTTTTATTTAGGTCCTAAAGAGCGATGATGGAGATCTGAAAACTGGAGAGATATTTTTTATGGCCTAACTATGATGGTTTTTTCCTTTTCAAATCAAATTTGTGTAATTTTTTACGTTAGGCAAACAAAAATAAAGGGAACTATTAATGTCTAACCTGGGACTGGGACCACTGGCCAAAAGAAAATTGAAATAAAAAAAATGTTTTTATTATTAAATTTTATCTCTTTTTTTGCAATTAGTAGAACTTCGCTAGACGTATCATGATTTAATAGAATAATCAATTATTTTTTACTGTAATTCAGACATCTAATTAAAAATGCTTTGAATAGCAGTTCTTTATAAAAAAGAAAATAGCAGTAAATGTCCAAAATCAGAATTGTTGGTTTTATGATGATATTAATTTTAAATGAGAAAAAATTCCTTCCGAAAAAGGTCATCTTTTGTCATCAACACAGATAATGCATTTACTCCAATAAGAGATTAAGTAAATCTAAACATTTGAAAAAAGCAAAATATGTCAATGAAAAGTCTATGTAAAAGTGTTTGGACCCGAATCTATTGAGGTAACGTTTTCAAATTTGTCAGTTTACTTCCGTCTTTCTAGAAATTTGATTTGCCGCGTCTCTGTAGAAATATTTTCATTGGCAGTTTCATATTGCAAATTTTCACTTTCTCCTTGTACAGCTAGCATTAAAGTTCAATCCAAAGGGATGTGAGTATATCATACTGCAATGTACCTCAACTGACCATTTGGTCAATTTACACATAAACCACTTTTGAATTTTATCGTAAGATAATTACTTGATGGCATCATAATCAAACAGTTTCTGTGGAGGTCTTCTTTTCTTCTTTCTCTTTTCAGCTTGCTGTAAAATCAATGAAAACATACAGGTATCTATACACAAGGAAATTATATTTAATTTAAAAGTTGAAAGATGTTTGCTCCTTCCATTAATCAGAAGTAGATAAAATACAACTAACAAAGAAACTATGACATTATTTTCATTAAACATAAGTCAATGTACAAACTCCATTGGAATACAATTCAAACATAAAATTTGAGAGTGCTCAGGTTTTTACATACACAATTCTTCCATCAACCTGGAAGCTTTACAGTGTTTTATTAAGAGCCAGAAGCTGGTGAATTTTGCCAGGTATTGCTGTAATTTTTCCAGCTAATTCATTTTTGTACAACAAAAAATCTATCGTTATATGTACATGTTTTCTGCCTATTCTAACTAAATTTTCAAAAACCTATTGAAAACACTGCTTTACAGCCCTATATACTACTGGTACATTATACATACATTATCCTTGCTCTTGTTAAATCCTCGAGGTTTTGTGTAGTCTATTCTTGGTATCAGTTTTAGATGTACATAGTTCTGCGCAGGTTCTACAAAGTCCACCTGAATAAAACAATACAATTTCTTGACCACGGTATTCTGATTTAAAGTCTTAATAAAAGTAGATAGATTCTCATCTCTTTCGGCGTGTAAAATTTTGCTTTCCTATAACTTGGTAGTTTACTGTTTTGTATTATTCTTGATGGTTTTCAATAAAAAAGCATGAATTTATTCAAACATGTTGCTTTTATACAGTCATTTATAAATAAGTAAATAATAAATTGTTTGTGATATGTTTTATCAGAACTTCAAATTAGTCATGATTTTAAAGTGAATGATCAATTTATTTTGAAACCAGAAAAGAGCTTCTCTTCAAATTCTTGCAAAAACATGTAGATGTAAACAGTTATACTACTGCATGAAATGATCCTGTTACATTTTAAAACATTGTACCAATAATACATCAGATTCTGTAACATTTACCTGTGCTAAGTCATCCTTGAATACGCCTCGTTTAAGTCTGACCCATGACCTTGGCTTTAGCATGGCCGTCTCCTTGACAATTTTCATCACATCTGTCATTTCTTTAATTGGAACCATCTGTTAAAACAAATATTTTTTTAATCTACATATAGATTCACATTTAAAATTGAAATAACCCTGTTCCATTTTTAATTTTTTAAAATAAAATTTGGAGTTTATGGAAATTTTTCAAAATTGTGTTATTAATTTACATTGTCTCCAAGTCCACCTGTATACAGAGTATAAAACCAAGATATTATTTCAGATGTAAATTTGACCAATTGTTGAGCATTGATGGGCATGTTTCGAGACCTTGTAAGGAACAAAATATGTACCTGTTGTGCCCATATTCCCATTCTGAGATTACCAATTCCTTCTATGGCCTGTTTAACATGAGTCTGTTTGTATGACTCTATATAGATGTATCCCTTTAGACTTTCCTTGGATATAACAGACTTGATCTGCAATGGCTGAAAAGAGAATAACAAGGAAATTAAATAAAACCAGTGTTTTAAATTTGCATTATCTATGTTAGATATTGTTTGTAATTTTTTAATCATCTGATATTATACATTTGTTGTTTGATATAAGTATACTATCTGGATTTCAATTTTTCTATAGAATATCATGAATAATATACATGAGCCCCTGTCAGCTAGAAATCAGCTTTATGCAATGTAAGTGAATGTACATGTATCATTTATTTAAGGCAAAAATAAAACGTCTCAGTTACACCCTGTTCAGTCAAAATATTTTTATACTATAGTATTGTTCTTAAAAGATACTTTTTGGAAAGCAAAAATATTGTAAACATACATTTCCCCTGATTTTGACCCAAAATATTACTTAAGACTTAATTGAATTATAAATTGCTTAAGGCCTGTTTCTATCTGACACAGCTCGCATGAACACAAAGAATAATCAAGATATTCCTGAAAATTAAGAAAACAATTGACAACTGATGAGTTCAATTCCTTTAAATGACTGCCTTAATTTTAAGAAAATGTGTATAAAAATACAAATATATTTTAAACATAAATGTGATTTAGTAACATAAAGAAGTGTGTAGTCTCATCAAGGGAAGATAACTCTATATACCTCATCTGTAAACTGATAGGCAATATATTTCCTCATTAACTGTATGGCTGTTGTTCTTTCCTCTCCTATTCTACACTTTACTAACCACAAGTTTGGATCCCTGAAGACAAATTTAGACAGGTTATTTACAATTCTTTGTACTGAAAATACTTATAAAACCACGAAAAAATCACTGGATTGCTACTTTGTTATTACCTGACCTGGTTGTATGATTTTTTTCTGTTTAATTTAAAACAAGTTAAAACTATGATTAAATTTTAGAAAATTACCTTTTACCAAAGTAAAATAGTTCTGAGTGACAACCAAACAGGTTAAAGACCTTTAATATAACTGTTTCCTAATATAAGACTACCTCTGGTCAAACGGTGGTAAACATTATACAGATTAAATATATCAGAAAATGTACAAATGTCAATGTTTGTTTATTATACCTGAATACAGTAAAGAAAATACTATGTACATATAACCAATCTATACATGTATCAAAGATTTATTCTGCCCACTACAACTTAATAAACAAGAGGCTCAGGAGGCTGAGCCTGTATGGCTCACCTGCCATTTGGCAAAGAAGTTTCAGAGGAGAAGATTTTTAATGTATCAGCCAATCAGAAAAAAGAATGGCAGCCATATTGTTTGTCCCATCGGGATGAAATGAGGAAACTTTATAAAGGACCTTCCATAGATGCTCCATACCAAAAATTAATCCATTTGGCCAAGTGGTTTCAGTGGAGACGATTTTTAATGCATCAGCCATTCTGAAAAAATAATCGTACATGGCGGCGATGTTTTTTTGTCCATAGAGGTGAAATATGGAATCTTTATAAAGGACCTTCCATAGACCTTCCATAGATGCTCCATACCAAACAATAATTTATTTGGCCAAGCGGTTTCAGAGGAGAAGATGAAAATGTAAAAGTTAAAGGACGAGGGACATACAAACGGACGGACGGACGACGCCACCGAGTGATGACACAAGCTCACATGATCTACTGCCAGGTTAGCTTAAAACTTGGTTTTTGTATTGTTTCTCGGTTTTCCAGACTAGAACACATTGGTTTATATAAGCTGCTGAATGTTTTGTACAGTCATAAAAGGACACTGCTCGGTATCTGCAATCGGTTATTTTGAACAAGAAGAATGCCAACAGATTTTTCATTTTTATTTTGCAGGATATACTTTGAGTAGAGACCAAGCGTAAATGAACGACACTGAAACACTATCAAATAATATTAATTCACAATGAATTTACAATGAATTATGTTTCAACCAACTACTACAATTAAATCCGTTTGCCGATAAGAACAATAACGGAATTTTGACCTATATTTTAACAGCTCAGTCATTTCAATGTGAATTCTTAGTTGGTTCCAGCCGCTAATTTTATTCTCCTGAGCCAGCAATGTTACACTAAACGATACTTTCTATGTTAATTTTTCCTATGCTTTCAAAGTGTCGATATCTTCAAACTGAAAAGTCGTCAATGAAACAGCTATATCTCCACCCGTAAGTATTTCAAAATCACTGGCGCGCATCCCATATCTGTTCACGTCCATTTCTACCTTTAAAATTACTTAATAATAGTATAGGATTATATAAAGTCACACAAAGCAAAAATAATGTTTGACACTAGTATAGTACTTATTATTTTCATTAATCATTCAAATTGAATTTATCATGCTTTGCAATTATATTAAGACATCTCTGAATGAGAACTTTGAAATGAATTTACCGTCGTCTTATATGATTTTGTTTTTTCCAGTTTCATCACAGGATCGACATTGAATCCCTCTAATGATTTTACCTTGATATAACTGCAGTTTTAATTGTTTAGATTGTTCAATTAAGTCTTCACATCTTTTTCTTATTTTCAGAATGTTTTGTTTTGATGAATGTATAAACAAAAATAACCGTCTTTCATTGACATCCTCAGTCATTAATTCGAAAACAGAAATTAGCTTATAAATAGATTGTAAATGGTCTTTTCCTTCCTCAATATCTTTCGTCAGTTCTTTTAGAATTTTGGTTTTCTCGTCCTTCAAATCATCTTGCAGGGTTTTACATTCGGAATCTCCAGTTTTTGTAATTTCAACATTTATTTTCTCTGCATCACATTCTATTGATTTTACATTCGACGTTCGTTTATTTATTACCTTCTTCAATTCCATTGTCATTATTGCCATACGGTTTAGTTGGTTTTTAAAGTTTTTAAGGTCTTTTGAATGCATTACATCTTTTGAAGCATCTACAACCGATCTGATATTTTGACATAATTTATGTATATCACCTGCACATTTATTGCAACAAAGAGAACCATGGTCAACACAAAAATATGACATTTTTAATGATGTATGCGTCGAGCAAACTATCGACGAAGTATATTCTTTAGGTAGTTTGTCTATCGCTATAAACAGGTGATTTTTTGCAAAAGCGTTTTGGTGGATTTGACAGGCAACGCAAAGTGATTCTTGGCATTCAAAACACCAGAAACTTGCTTCGGATATTTTTTTTACTTTCCAACATAGTTCACACATATTTGGCCTCACAGTCTGAAAAAAAAAGACATCGATAGAAATACCACAGACCATGTAAAGGTTAATAAAAAGTGACATTTAAATGTAAGATTGAACAGTTTTATAAGTAAACATATTAGAAGCCATAAAAACTGCAACAACAGCTGGCTATATCTATGCTATTAAAATACCACGAAAGTAGTATTTTAATTGCATACATATAGCCCAAAAAAGTAGATTTTTAATAGCATAGATATAGCCAAAAAAAGTAGAGTCCATACCATAACAGAAGCTGTAAAAGGCCCCGAAATGCAAATTGTGAAACTATACATAAAACACGACAATCG
>JAULBM010348477.1:0-12251 GCA_032357055.1 Geukensia granosissima | reverse complement strand
AATTCGACAACGTCATAGAGATCGATAGAAACAGACAAATCTTGTTCGATTACAGTGCATGATGAATACACACGAGACCGAGACATTATTGAAAAGTGCGGACAGCATTGCATTTTTTACCTCACTCGAAGATGTGCTCTACGTTCCATGACCGACGTGAAGTTAGAAGATTCCAAAGATGCCAGTGACATTTTTCGGAATTTTGTTTGTGTTGTAAATAATGTTGTGTGGTAAATAAAATTTGTGTTACGAATGTTCGTGTTGGTTGTCAATCGTCAAGTACCCTTCAGGATCAGACATGTCGTTTGGATATTTCCAAACGTGGGTGCCCTCTCTCACGTCCGTGTTCGGGCTATATAGACGATGACGTTTTCAGTGTCAGTTCAGATCTCGATCAAGATGCAGCAAGAGCACAGACTAGAAGGGGCGATTTTTTGCAGTGAATGTCATCCCAATGGACCTGATACCGACTGTATTTGAGTTTTCAATAAAGTATCTGAATCTTGAAAGAGTTAGTTGTCGATTCCCCAAACAAAATAACCGCCATGACCACCGAACGAGAAATGTCCTCCAACACAACGAAAAAACTTTACATCCCTTGATTCCGCTCGAGTAACATGGTACTAGAACACTTGCTACATTCCGGAAATAATAAGACAAAAAACACCATCAACAAAGCTCGCTCTCGCATGCGCAGAAGCCCTTACACACATAACAACCGAGAGATCTCGAAAATCCATACCATAAGACGAAAAAACCAAAAAGCGCGCAAAAATCTACTATTCGGTCTCACATCCCAAACACCCAAGAGATCTCGAACATCCACGATCATACTTGACTATTCCCGAAAAACGAAAAAACCGTGGGAATAATTGGCGCGCGTCCAGTGACGTCATTTCCGGTGACGTCATAAATGACATCATGTGACTTCCTGTGACGTCACGTCACTTTAGATGACGTCACTTCCGGTTCCTCTTGAAAAATGATAACTGAACTGTCCCCGTATACTACTCTATTCTGTAAACTTATTCAAGGAGTACCACATATCAGCAGCATTAGAACATCACATATAGTCGGGATTCATTTATATTATTTAAATCATTATATTAGAATAATTGAATGATTGATTGAATGGTGCTTAACGTCAAGCGGTAAATATTTCATGCATATCAGAACGAGAGCATATTATGAATGATGACGATTGAATCCTGCTTTTTACTAGAGCGATGCATTGAGCCGGATTTTTAACGTGCTAGCTCACGAAAGCAGCAGTCCACAAGAAGACATGCCACTTTACCCAGACACATTATTCTAACTCTGGGCCTATCAGATTTTGGTCTTATGCCTAAATGCTGCGTGCTTAGCGGATAAGCAGCAAATGCCAATTTTAATGTCTTTGATTTGGCCCCGTCGGAAATCAAACCCACGACCTTCCGCTATCGAGGCGAGCACGCTAACCATTACATCACAAAGGAGGTATATATTAGAAGAATATTTCATGTATTCATATATCATATATTAAAATATGTTTATTAGGTATATTTCTCTTTATTTCTTTAAAGGAAAGCATATGGAATACATGCCAGAACGACACAATCCACGTCTTTTCTGGGTAGTTCACTGCATAATTTCTCGTTAAACTGTTGTCTTAGTTCACTAAATTTCCACGGGGGTGAAAAAATGGTGTTGTGAGCCTGGATAAAACTGACACAATATCACTGGGCGGGTTTTGTAACGGATACCGGAAGTATACATAAATGTTTTTAGAAATCCTGGTTTTACAAGGCGTCAGTTTTATGCTTAGTCGGTGTAAAATTCATGATTTATTATTTAATCCGTAATGTGCACTGAACGTTCAATCATACAAAATATATACAAAAGTTTACTGACAATCGAGTGGATTCCGCTACTCGCTGAGCGAGTCCGGAGTTTTTTTTAAAACTTCGCAATTACATGTTCTCTCTTCCCTTATCTCCAAGTCCCCCAATATGAAAATTTAAGATTTAAAGAATAAATGAAATTGTCCAATAAAAAAAGGATTACAAATCTAAGTTGACATTACACCTAAATGAATGCAGATTAAAATAATGCATTAATCGAATGGATTAACTTTATCTCTGAAATATTGACAGCTTAGAAAATCATAATAGAAAATATTTGAGAATTAAGGAGGTAGACTCATGTTAAGGGACATAACTCTTATAAATCTTAAGTACGTTTGTGTCAACCATTTTTATAAATCCAATGAAAGCATCTTAATAACACAGATTAATTTTTATCTCTTTCTGTTGAATGCTTAAAGAGCTCTTCATGTAACAGAATATCAAAAACATACTACTGATTTCAAGAGTTATCTCCCTTAACCTAGATCTACTACCTTAACATTATAAAATTACCCATTTGTTTTGGCTAATTGCATGTGCCAGCGCAAGACTGGGAGTATACATTGTCAACTCTGCGTGATAATTAAGTAATTTAGTTAGTATAAATTAACCTGAAAAATCTTAGTGGTGTGCCTGAATGGAATGGGGGTCAGAATAACAAAAATAAGCGCAATTTTTCAAATTACTTTATCCAGATCAAACTTCAGCGCTCCCGCCAAAAACAAAGATGGCCAAACCTCAATGTTAAATCCCCGTAGAGAAATTCAGGGGCAGATAAAAGTATGTAAAACACAGTGTAAAGCATGAACTGTCAACTGTGGGATAAATCTTTCTTTTTGATTTAAAATAAATCCAAAGGCAGGAACGCACATATAATTTAATTAAGCCTGAAATTCACACTCGAAAAATCTTGACATAGAGTATAATATATTATTTCTAATATATTGCCTATTTCTGACCTGTTAAAATAGAGTTGTATGCAAGTTTCATTACTTTTTAAGATGTACCCCAAAATCAATCAAAAGTCAGAGAAAAAAACCCTGTATTGACAAAGTGAAGCAAATATAATAATTGGTAGACATTCAAAGAAATTTAGGGCAGAAAGTTAGGACTTTGATTGAGTTGGATATTAGAAGAATATAAGGTAAAAAAAATTGTCAGAATAAAAATAATAAAAAAAATTAAGAAAAAAATTGCAGAATTCTTTGAATAATTATGTTGTACCGTTTTTCTTTTGTTTTCTGAATAAAGTTACAATATATTTTACTCTTGATATTTTTTATAATTTTGGAAATATCTTGGGTATGAGTTATTGGAATTTTTTTTATTTTCTCTAGATGGAAAAGAAATTGGAATTACTGAATCAAGTGGAAGTTGAAACAAAGCAGGAAAATGAGAAGTTAGCCAAGGTAAGTACTTAGTAATCTCCATAAGCACATACCCAATATATATATGAAAGAAGATTTGGATTAAATGTGAAGGAGACTGTATGACATTTTCATTAGAACCTAGTGAAAAGTTTTAAGTACATGTATCCAAATCTCCACCAGACCTCCTGCAAAGTGGGAATCTCCCAGATATGCATTGCTCCTGAATAAAAGTACAAATTTCCTTTAATTTGCCCCAAGCATGTCTGAATCCAGAAAGTGCTATACTCACAGTAAAATTTGGCTTTTGAATATTTGTAATAAACTTGCAGAAGATTATTATTATTATAATTCTAGAATATATTCAATATTCTTTCTTTTAAATATAATGTTACATGAAATGCTAAATACTTTATTATAGATGGATTCATTTTTATCCCCCCTTCCCACCTTTAGGAGACAGGGGAATTAAGTTTTACCCTTATCCATACATCAATCCTTAAGTCATTCAACATTTGACGAAGATTTCTTGACATGTGTGTGTTGGATTGATTTGATATTATGTCTGAAGCATTATCAGAGGTTTGTACCCTGTCTCCCTTTTTCAGGTCCTACATTTGTCTACTCCCTGTTTGCTGATATGGGGCATCGCTGTTCCCTGTACACATTTTCTCTTTTGTTTGGCTTATTCACAATATAGATGGTCAATTTTTACAGTACAACATACCTAAATACTATTCTGGTACAGCTGATTTATATTTTGGATTATTGAATATTAAATAGAGATAAGTTCTTTTCTGTATGACTGATTTGGAACAAATTTCTTCAGATTATTATGCCATGAGGGCTGATACAAGGGCTGATATGGATTTTACATTGTATATCCATATCAGCCCTCATGTGCGATACAGGGGAATTTTGACATCACATTTATTGTAGTTTTCAACATTACTGATAGGCAATTAATATATGTTCAGTTTCTACTATTAAAATTATTAGAATTATTTTTTAAAATTATGGACAAAATATGTGATAACTAGATTATGAAATGTCACTTTCCAAATCAACCCTGGTATGGTCCCACGGGCTAAAGCCCTTGGGATGATACCTGGGTTGATATGGAAAGTGGTATGTAATAATCTTTAATTATTGCGGTTGTCACATGATATTATTGAAATTATCAGGAGAAAGAGGAATTAGAAGATATGTTGATGAAATCTCAGGAGGGACTTGAAGACTCTAAGATGTATATAGACCAACTCAGAAAGCAACAGAAACATGAAAAACAAGAAAGAGCCAGGTAGTATCTCCCTTTATAAAGATATTTAACAAACAATATCACATTAGTCAAGATCAAGTTATTACAAACAAGAAGTGAAGTGGGGTGAATGTAAATTTTTAGAAAATTTCAAGATTGGAAAAGGGGTCTCCCCAGGGAAGGGAATACCATTACTTGTAACAAATGTAAAAATGACCCATGATAAGTTGATTATGTTTAAATTGGTTAAATATGTAAAAAAGTTGATAAAGTATTCTCAGTATCAAAAGTGCAAGGCCATCCTTAAAAGAATGTTGGTTTGCTGTTTATTGACCGACTCATCGAACGTGCCGCGACTTGATTTTTTTTTCAGTCACTGTCGATTTAAAAAAATTTTTTATCGAAATTTCCGGAAATTGCGTCCGTGTCCGCTTCCGTTACGAGTCCGAACATTACATGCGCCCGAGTCAGCAAAAACAAAAAAATGGCCGCTAAATCGGAAGAGGCATCTCGGACCAAAAAAAAAAAAAAAAAACACCTACCTACCTACCCACTTCTGAAAATGAGGGTAGGTAAACAGCAAACCAACATTCTTTTAAGGATGGCCCAGTGTGACTTCCAGCTGGACAAAAATAGTGTTATGTTAAATATGTAACAGGCTTTTTTTTTATAATCCTGCAATGGATTTCATAAAAAATAGTAAGACTAAAATTGATTGTAAGATTTATTTCAAAAATTATTTTGACTGTTACATCACTAACTCATGATCAATTTCAGATTTACACCTTTTTGAGAAATTCAAGCCAGTTACTGTTTGATACACATATATGTCAACCATTACCAATTTTCTGTGATTTCTACGATTTTTGGATCAAAATTACACTATTACAATCAACAGTCAAATAGCTACGATTTCCAGTCGCCTCCATTCAATTTTGAAAAACTCGGGATTTTATCGTTGTCATTCCAGTTTTGTCCGGTATTTAGATAATGCTAACATGTGTTCAGTTTTCTTGGGAGTTATTTATCGATCTTTTGTAGATTGTAGATCACTGTGTTCAGAAAAACATGTTATTTCATTTAATTTGTTTTAAAAATTGAACGTTTTTGAATGATTAATGAAAAGTGTTCTAAATTACTGAAAATTTGATAGATTGTTACTGATTTTGTCAAAATGGGGTTAGCATCTATGGATACAGAGTTACAATTTAAATTGAATGAACATTCCTTCCTAATGTGAAATATAAATAGTTGTTAGACCAAGATTTTAGTTAACATACACACTGGCTCTAATTATAAATATTGAAATTCTATGCTTGCTATTAAATCAAAGAATATGAAGGCCTATATAGAGTTTTTTCTTCAGTCATACAACATAATTTCAGAGCTGCCATAAAGTTAACAGAAAGCATTGCATTAGAAAGAGAAAGTTTAGTCAAACAACTGGACACTCTGAAGTAAGTTTTTAGAAGTATATTTATGAACATTTATGTATATTTCAGAGATAATTTATTTACATGTAATTATTTAATTTTATTCCTACATATTTATACTTTGTGTGAAATAATAATTACACATTAAAAACAAAATATTCAACTTGTATTATACCTAAAAAATTAAAGTGGTACAAATTAATTCTTATGACTTCTCTGATTAGGATGTGCTTCAGTTTGATTGATATGTTGATTCTCTATCAATGCATCCCTTACACAGATCTAACAACACTACATGTTGAACTTTTTCGTTGCAGATCCTCCCGAATTGTTCTTACCTTCTGTAATATTATTTTGCCCATAACATCAAAGAACAATGGTATCAATGATAATTTATTCATATCAGCCTAGTCACTTGATAATAGAATGATAAAGACAATAAGATTAAAGGAACATGAATCAGACCTGATTTTTTCCCGCTTTAAAGCGGAATTCCGCTTTTCAAAACTGGGATTTCCTGTATTGCATCCTTTATTATGCATAGAATGAAGCTTCCGGTAACCCATTTCCGCTTTATTTCTATGTTGGCAAAATCAGGTCTGATGAATAAACCAGCCATAAAAAGTTAAATGAACTATATTAAAGGAGAAGGAACCATGTTTAAATCCTTGTAACTAAAGCATAACAAAAGCATTAAACATTACTTTAATAATTTTTTATCCTGTTTCTACATTATAATACTTTGACTTCAGTAACAGTCCTGATATGTGGGCCAATATGACAGATGAACAAACAAATCACATATTTGATTTGTTGGCTTTAGTATGAATTTCTTTGAAGATTTACATTTTTAATTTGTTTAAGACCTAACACTATACTATTGACCCAGAAGTGTTTATTTTTTTTTAAATCTCTTTTACAGAGATGTAAACAAGAAGCTGCGAGATGACAAGGATGAGGCAGAGATAAGGCGGGTATATAGACTGTTTGTTATTTTCAGACAGGAGAGCCCCCTCCAATTTCAAATTCTTTGTCTTCAGTGCATGTTATCTGTCGTTTGAGTCTAAAAATTTTTGTTCTTGAATTTCTTGGGATATAGGATTGAATATCTATCATACTATGAATTCTAAAGCATCAACAGTGTACTCTCAGACTTTAATAACTGTCCAAAAATCTAACATCTATTTTAATATCTTACTGTAAGTATTTGCTCTTCAGAGCATGAATTCATCAAATAAAATTTGTAAAAACCCTGCATGCTTTTTTACATACATAGCAACATTGTAATATATGTATGATTTTATGGAATATTGTGCACCTTAGAAAACATAATATTAGTTTCATATAATTATATAACCTTCTTGTAATTTGCATTTATGTGAAGTCAATAGATAT
This sequence comes from Geukensia granosissima, assembly GCA_032357055.1. Lineage (NCBI taxonomy): Eukaryota > Metazoa > Mollusca > Bivalvia > Mytilida > Mytilidae > Geukensia > Geukensia granosissima. The sequence goes on along the minus strand of JAULBM010348477.1, from coordinate 4,915 downwards.
AATAAGCTTGCTGGGATTTGCATATATATATAAAGCTGTTGGTTGATTAAATGCCTCCCTGTGTTCCAGACAGACATGACACATCTTTTACATTGAAATTAAATAAGGGCATTTCAAATTACTTTAAAGATAATTCTAGTTTTCTATATTTCAAGTGAAAAAAGACACTTTTTACAATTTTACTTAGAGAACAAAATCATCACTTGGACCTTGCACATTTTTGGTCTTAGCTTTACTAAAGAAACTCAATATACTGGAAATGCTGCAGCTGTCCAAAAGCTTTCAAAATTGTAACTGACTATGAAAAAGGTATTTGTGTATTTACATGCATTATTGTAACTATTTACATGGTATACTATCCTCTATAATATTTCAAGGCAAAATATCCATTAATAAGTGAATAATTGTTTTATTTCTAATATTTTGAACGCTTATAAACTAACCCTTGATATATATATATATAAAACAAGATTTATTTACATGCATCATGTATGCAGTTTGATAGTATTACTTGTAATCAAATTCTTTTTGGCAATGCATTTTGTTAGTCTTGGTAATGACACTGTTTTCCTATTTCATTTATGGCCTGCTCTAGGATCTAACTGGTAACTGCGAGGCAGATGACTTAGAACAGGTATCCTCCTGTCTGAACTGACACAAACTGGTTATGACTGGTTCAGCCTGTTTTCACATTGTTGTTTTTATTCATTTTGTGTTGGAGTTTTCAACTACCAAAGGCTTCTTTTTTTGTAAACTGTAAAAGGATCAGAAATCAGGGTGTTCTTATTTTCGCTATCTTCTTGAACATGATTTGATTGCAAAAATTCATACCTGCAAATCTTCAATTTTTACATAAGCATCATTACGGAATATGTAATATACACAAATTTTGAAAGCTGTGATTAGGTATGAAAATATGTTTCCACAAAAATTGGAAACCTCGAATACTTGAACTTTTACAGTATGTTTAGTGGGTTCAGAGGAAAATGCTAAAAAATCTGCATTTCTTTTAGCTTTTATGTGATTTATTTGAATCTTTAAGATAAATTTCTTTACAGATAGAAGCCTTTTTTTTTGTTGAAAACTTCAAAATTTTGCTGTAATTATTGTTTTATCCAGTTAGAAATACATTACATTGTTTTTTATTCCACATTCCATTTACCTGACCTCAACGACCTGCATGAAAATTTGCAGTTTGTTATTGTTTTAAAATAAGATGAGTTACTTTGTTGTTGCATTAACCATTTTTAAATATTTTGCATGAATGCTTTCATTTTTTTACCACTGTAAAAATTTGTGTTCATATAACTGGTATGTTTTGGCAATGTCAGTGTTGACTGCTATCTGTGGAAATAAAGGTTTCCACTTATATCGTCTGTTGTGGATGGTGAACCAATTTTTGCTACAATGAGATTTAGTATGAGATATGCTGTCAGATTGATTTTTGGGGGTTCCAGCTTATTTTCTCAGTCCATCATATAACTGTATCCATCACATTAGTGTGTCTATCAAGTATGGTTGTTGAGTGCTCAACCCACCCCCTAACCTGGGACAGTGGTGTTACAAAACAGTAATATGAACACACTTTCAAAATCAGTTGAAATAGATTTAACATGCTTTGTTAAGAATTGAGAATGTTAGGATTTTGGTGTTAGAACTGTTCAAAGGTCATTAGTGATTTTTATATCTGCTGTTTGCATCTTATTTAAAGTTTTAAGTTTAAAACAAATAGAAATTTTAAAATATTTTAAACTGAAATATTCACAAAATTATTTGGCATTGGTACTGTAGTGTTCAGTGGTAAAATTCCTGAAAAAATATTTAAACTTAAAAGAAGACACTTTATAATTGCAGCTTTGGGGTTGGGGAGGGGGTTACCAGATTTTTAATGTGCCTTGTCTAGCTACCATTTGTGTTGTATTAGATCAATCTTATTGTCATTTGATCTGTTAAAAAATGAAAATCTAAGTAAACAAATAATGTACTATATGAATTATTTCCTTCAAATGGTTTTTCATCCTGGATAGTCTGCCCTTGCTTTAAATTTTGTAGTTATTTGGTCTTTGAAACCCTTGCAAATGTTAATTACTTTCAAATAGTTTTAATTGTCTGTTTAATTGATTTGTTTCACTGTATATTCTTTTTCAGGTGCCCCTTTAAACAAAATTGAATAATACAAACATTTACAGAAGACTTTTATTGGATAAAAAATTTAATATTCTGATTTCATGTTTTTTTTTCCATTTTGCTCAAAGTTGTATTTTGTAGCAATATAATTTTATCCACCATCAATTTATATTTCTATTTAAGGCATGTGTATTTGACATAAATAAGAGTGTACAATGTTCTAGTTATTACTTGTAGATTTTGGAAGCAGAAACAAGCCCCTATAAATCCAGAAAGAAAGAACTCAGCAAACAAGGATCCATCCTTGGAGACTACTTCCCAGGCAACCGGTCAGTACATAAGACAATTTATAAATTGTATTTCAAATAGGGTCTCAGTATACAGTTTACTTAGAATGGCCACTGGACAGAGTAGTGTAATTTAGAAATTCTCTGGCAGGGTAAAATGCATTTAAAAGATAGTGTGACCTGGTTAAGTATGGGAGATACGGTATTGTGTTTTTAGCTAACCTGGCCCAAAGGGCCAGGTGAGCTTTTGTCATCACTTTGCGTCCGTCTTTGTCGTCCGCGTCGTCGTCCGCATCGTCTTAACTTTTCACATTTTCATCTTCTTTTCTGAAACCACTGAACAGATTTCAACCAAACTTGGCAGAAATGTTAGGCAGATGGTCCTTTACCAGATTTATGAAATTGGTGCCGATCGGAAATACAACATGGCCGCCATGAGGAAACTTAGTTTAACATTGGACTGTATGGGAATTTCACATTTTCATCTTCTTTTCAGGAACTGCTTTACAGATTTCAACCAAACTTAGCAGAAATGTTAGACAGGTGGTCCTTTACCAGATTTGTGAAATTGATGCTGATCAGAAATTCAACATGGCCGCCAGTGCCAATTACATGTTCTGATTTCAAACATCTTCTTGTCAGAAACTACTAAGTGGATATAATTGTTACTTAGCAGAAATTGTTAGATGGTCCTGTACTTAACTTTTGAATTGTTTGCCAATCAGAAATTCAAAATGGCTGCCATGAGGAAACTTAATTTAACATTGAACCCTATGAGAATTTCTTATTTTCATCTACTTTTCAGAAATCAGTATTGGACTACTATTTTGTTGAAAAATAAGCAGACAATTATCAAGCAATGTGTTAAATCTTTGTTCACATTAACTTTGATTTGGCAACTCTAAGTCAGGTGAGAGATCATAGGCTCCTAGGACCCTCTGGTTCATATTTGCCTGCTTGTACATGTACCTAGAAATGCAGCCTTTGTTATAAGGCTCAACATAATTTTTTTTCTGTTTCAGGTGACAGATTCCAAAGGCCATATCCTTTATCACAAAGAAGATGTAAAGAAAGGAAAATTTGCATTTACAACAGAAGAATATGATATGTTTGAAGTTTGTTTTGATGCCAAAATGACCACAGGTAAAATTGAAGAAAAAATATAGACCATGATTTTGATTTGTACCCTTAAGTACTAGCTGAAATATTGGTGAAATCTGAACAAAATCCACAACAAACTGGAAAGCTGCCAAAACTAAGGGATTTGTACCACAGCTTAGGTGGACTTGATATTGAACTACTAGGTTCATATTGAACTACTAGGTTTATAAGACATTTTATCTCTTTGGTATCAAAAGTATGATTATAATAAATTACAGACTTTAATTGATATATATCTGTGAAAAATAAAAGAAAGACAAAGATAGTTGTAGGATCTGAGCAGAAAATGATGTTGTTAGGACATTAGAAGATAATATTTATAATGAAGAAATAGTAGCCACCCTAATTTTCACATTCAGTGAGGCTTGAACATTTTTTCAGCATATCTATTAAAACAACTTCAATTCAACATGTATAAACTAAACCACTGTCAAAATTGTAAGTACTAAGGCTGTTCAATATATACAGATTGCCTTGGTGCAATGGTTAGCATGGTGGCTTAAGTGCAGAAGGCCATGGGTTCGATCTTTGGCCGGGTCAAACTAATGACATGAAAATTGGTATTTGCTGCTTCTCAAGTAAGCATGCAGCATTTAGTAGTAAGAGCAAAGACTGGTATACCCATAGTCAGAATAATGTGTCTGGGTAAAGAGGCATGTCTTCCTTTGACTGTTGCTTTCTTGAGCTACAATTTTAAAAATCCAGCTCACTGTGTCGTTCTTGTACAAAGCAGGATTCATTCATCACCAATCTTTAACATTCTCTCGTCCTGAATATTCATGAAATATTTGCCACTGGGTGTAAGGCACCATTCAATCAATCAATCAATATATACATGTGTTATTGTGTAATTTCAGGTGGTAGAGGAGCTGATACAGAAGTATCACTGGAATTAAAACATGGAGTAGAAGCTAAACAATATGATGAAGTAAGTCTCTTATTCATGGCGTAAATATTAAATAAATGATTTTATGTTGCAATAGTATTCCAGTTTGAAAAAAAAAAACCATGTGACTAAGGGCTCATTTATACATCATCACATTACATATTGCCACTTTTGCCCGAGCATTGCTTGAATAACGCAAAATGTCTCAAGATTTTCGTTCAGATTAAAACTATGAAAAAAATTCGCCAAGAAATAGCATGCAATTTTTTTGGACCTGTGCGACTGTTGTAGTGTTGTAGTTTGATATGGTTGTGTTTTTCATTAAAAACCTTTGTCAGAAAATAATTTTGTCCTATTTACATATTATAAATACACGCTTAAGAAATAATTCTTGGGAGCCATACTTTATTGTCGTTTTAACATGGGTTGTCATTATATTCGTGAATATTTTGCC
>JAULBM010348466.1:0-12251 GCA_032357055.1 Geukensia granosissima | reverse complement strand
GAGAAGACAGAGCCACACAATAACCTTTACTACAGAGAAGACAGAGCCACACAATAACCTTTACTACAGAGAAGACAGAGCCACACAATAACCTTTACTACAGAGAAGACAGAGCCACACAATAACCTTTACTACAGAGAAGACAGAGCCACACAATAACCTTTACTACAGAGAAGACAGAGCCACACAATAACCTTTACTACAGAGAAGACATAGCCACACAATAACCTTTACTGCCTTGCAAAAAAAAAAATGTTGTTTTTCTTCAGCTGTAGTCAAGTTCTGATATAAGAAGTTTATTGCAAGTTAATTAAGAATGAATAAATTATTTTCAAACTTAAAATCCTTGGAATTTCAATATTTTTTTATATTTTGCGCAATCTCCATCAAAGAAAACATAAATAAACACCAACCAGATGGTAACCAAATGTCTAATACCTGATATATCTGTTCAGGTCGATCTGTTAATAATTTCTTAATATTTTGAAGCAATGGCTGCTTTAAGCCAATAACAGTTTGAAATTACCTTTGTTAAAATTTTAATGTTAACCTGTTTCTTTAACTTCATTAATACATGTAGATGACAGAAATTTGAAGACATTATTTAGATGTTTATAAAATAAAATCACATTCAAATCCATCAAAAGATAACTGGGAATGACAGTGCAGGATAGTTGTGCTAGTGATCAAAGTGTTCTTATAATAAGGTCAAATTCAAAGGAATAGAAACTGATACATATAAGTTTCACAATGAGTGGGAGCTGTGTATTGCAGGTTATCAACTCAAGTTATTTAATTTCAGAATGAATAATAAACCAGCCTCAGTCAAGTTTATTACCAATTTGAAATTAAATAATGAGAGTTGATAAGCTCCCGCCATTTGTGAAACCTGTTTCTCTCATGATAAGTTTTATTCTGTCTGATCTATTTGTTGTCAGAACCTTTGTCTGTGACATTAATAGTTGCTAAAATCAACATCTCACAAGTAAAGGATGATCTCATAAAGCAAGACTACCGGATCAGCCAATAGAAATGATCCAAGAATTTATCTAGTCATAGGATAGGCCAATCAATTAGGAGTATTTTCTTTATCAGTTAGATGTAAAACTCTTGGTATGTACTTCAAATATGAAATTACCAAAGAAATACATAAAAAAACAAATCATAAGAGGAAAAAAATACAAGAGTTAGAATTCAGATATGAATTTTAATAAGTTAAACTAGAGTCTAGAGTCCTGTATGTTATTTTTATTTATATAAACTGCAGTGGATATAATTTGATTAAGCATCATATGGGAATGCCGTCCTTGAAAAGTTAATTTTTTTACTAGAAAAAGACACAAATATGTTTTGACACTCTGTGCGTTATAAGTGTTCCTTGGGGAATTAGTTTCTTTTTGTTTGTAACAAGCAACTAAATAAGGAGCAAATATGGTTTGGCATTGTAGGACTTTCCCTCACAGTTTTCATGTAGATTCCTTAATTTTTTTTAAAATTATTTGCGTCAAATGGGAAAATCAGACAAGCCCTAGTTTTTTTTTCTAATTCATCCATGAATTTCAGTATTAAAGAAATTTTTTATGTATATACTGCTGTTTTAATTTGTTTTGTTTCTGTTGATAACGATCTGCATGATATGTGGAAGTAAAGAACACCATTCAGTTCAGATTAAAAAGTTTAAAAAGAACAACAATGAGACACCCTGACTGTGTCACACAGCAAGTTTACTCATTTTACATGTAAAAAAATAGTTTAGAGTTACCTGTAGCTAAATTTATTGGCCATCTATATTTAGTTTTACCTCCTGCTATATTTAATTTTGAAGAATTATTTTTGTGTATTAAGGAACAAATGTACCTGTTTCATGAAAGACAGATTAAATGCTTGAAGTCCATATAAAGTACAAAGACAATAACAATCATTTCCAAGAGCTAGTTTAAGATCCAAAAACAACCAATTGTATACCAGGTGGCTCCCTCCCTTTGCATTTGGGTAGATTGACTGCTTCCCAACCTTGGACAAGTCTCAGCAAAAAGTCTATAGATCATGTCCCTCATGCAAATTATAATTATAACACTGCTTTGAAATAAGATAACATGTCATCTTAACTTATGATCTTTTTTTATCAGGCAGCAATTGATATGTCTTGGTGACAATAAATAGTCTTTTTTGATACACTATGAATGACAAACTGCTTAATTAAAACATTTAGGCCTAATTAAATTGCTGAGTAAATTACATCAAAGATGTCCATGGATTTTTAACAAGCTTGTTTTTCTTCTGCTAATTACATAGACCTTGGTATTGATTATAGATAATTATGTCATTGTCTTAGTTTATTGGTCAGTTGAATTGCATGTTTCATGATCATATAATTAATTAGAACTTTATTTATGAAGATTGTTAAGTCATTTTGAAATTTAAGAAGCAGATTTTGTAATAAAGTTAGGCAGTTAAACGGTTTGCATGATTTAAGTAAGGGAAAGATGAAAAAAAATTGTTGGGATCATTCTGCAGTTGCAATATTAAAACACATATAATAACGTTTTGATGATAGGAACATTGTGGTATACCCTATCAGTATGTTTGTCAATTTTTGTCTATGATTTCTCAGCTGGTATGAAAAGGAACAATAAGGGGTTGTAGTGCATTTTATGAAGGCATTGTTCTCTGAAATGCCACATCAAACATCTGTTGTGTGTGCCTGTCAATGTGAATTTTTTGTTTTAACTGTCAAACAGGCAACATGTAGACCAGAACAGATGAATGGTAGCCAATAGAATTGATCTTACTGTTATGTTAAGACTGTCCATTTTGGAAACCAGTTCACACTATTTAATACGTAATTTTATGTTTCGTCATCTGAGTATGGTTCCAGTTTTTAAAATCATATCATGAATTTCCTCTTCCTTTATACAATTCATATTTCTGCTATCAGTTTGCCCGAACTTGGGTATCCATGCGACTTTTACCTCCCTCATCCGCCCCTGTAAAGTGAGGTATCTGTTACATATATGCATTTTCTATTTAGATGTCCATTTTAAGCTGACATAGATTTGAAAAGAAAATTGATTGAACTTGGTTTTATTCGTGAGAAATTTCTGTCAAGACCACTGACAGTATAAAGGCAGATTCAATGTTTTTTACATAATCTTTAATCTGACAAAAGTCACATTATAATCATTGAGACATGACTGCAAAATGTACATTGTTGTCTTCCTAAGTAGAAAATAATTTAAAATTTGCCAATTTAAAATGTCCAAGTTTGAATATTTAAGAATTCTGTCACTGTTTTAAAATGCTAATAAGCAGTAAAGTATATTCCTGAAGGACTTAAATGTTTTAAGAAAATGTATTAAATGGTAGTTGAGTTCTTTTTGGCTGAAAGGGTTGATTAAACAAGTCTTTATTCTCTGTAGTTACCAGTGAAATGGAATATTTTCTCAGAATGTTTTTTTGTCTTGCCTTTTAAATGTTTTTCACATTTTACTGCATAATTTTATAATTCAGAGACTTTTTTGAGCCTAAGCTTAAAACATTACATGTAGACTTGCTGATAAGTCAATTTCTTCAAGTACATTTTCTTAACAGCATTTAAAAAGATTGATATAGTTTAATACCATTATTTATACACATAGAAAGAATTTTTCATTCAAGACATTATGTGCCTGTCTAAGATGGGGTCATCCTCAAATATGACAACATCATATCTCTCCCATGTTGAATTTTCTAGCTATCTGACAGTGAAATATTGGAAACATAAACCTTCCACAAGTTGAGATAAAATATGGTTATGATAAAATAGAAAAAAAATGTTTGGAACTGTCTCTTGTTTGCCTTATTTTTTTGTTTTGTTTCATTACTTGATAATTTATTTAATGTTAGAGTTTTGATCATTCACAACTTTGATTACTACTAACAATACTACAACAAGGTGTTGTATAACAAATTCTGTGTTAAATTGGCAAGAAAATTGGAAGTGTCAAGATGAATAATTTTTGTCTTTCTGAATAATACTATGTCAATATCAGTAAAGTTGTATTGGGAATATCAGTCTTTGATAGATGTCAATACTTAGTCGGTGTTAAAGGGTTGGCGTTTTAAAATTTTTGTTGGTAAGCTGTTCTTGTTTGATATTAAGAATATTTATGACAGTTCAGTTTGATTTAACTTGTAAATAGAGTTGCTATGGATACAGTACATATTTTTTTTACCAGCACCAGTATATTGAATTAAGGTCTGATTAACTTGAGAATTTGAATAGTTTTTTGGTGTCTGAAATTGTGTTATCATCTTTATTAGCAATTTGGAAGACAGAATTTTCTTTTAGGAAATTTAATTGAGAAAAAGCAATAAAAGTATACATCTCTGGAAAAATTTCTTACGTTTGGAATTATAGAAGTAGAATCTCTGTTAATTTATATTGAATCTACAGTTTCAGATCCAATATTTTTGAAAGATTTGAAAAAGTTGATAAACACAGAAATTGTGGAGAAATCACTGATTAAAAGGTTGACCCTTTTTTACCCTTAATTTTGGCATGAAAACTCCCCCATGGAGATATCATTACAGCATAATTATGCTTTTGTATCCTATGGAATTTCAGCATTAAGGAGGTTCGGGTGTCTTCCGCCATCTTGGATCACAAACTTGTGGTATTGACTTTTTCTATAATTGCAAAAAATATTTCTCGGAAGAACATATTGTTACGAAATTTAAACTGGATACTCATGTTGTAATTCTTCATTTAATGGCATATTTGTTTTTTATGCATTCACAAAGGATAAAGATCTTATAATATTTTAAAAATTAACCGTTGTCAGTTGAGGTAACTCCAATGACTAAATTTTATAAAAGATAGCACTACAGAATTATAGATTTATTACGTAGCAAGAAAACGAGATTGGTGATTCTTATTTTTCTTTTTATTTTCTGATAATATATGATAAAAGCTATCTTTTCCTATTTTATTTTAGAATTCTATCGTTTTATGTACTCTATTTCGAGAAAAATGTAGTTTTTCCCTATATCAGAAAATGTAGGATTTTGCACTAGTCATTGCTTGAAAACAAGACCGGTGACATAAACATTTGACTGCAATTTTTCAAACAGCACAATATAGGTTATCTTTTGAAAAAGTTTTAAAAAATTCTATCAATTTTAATGTAGACCCCCGAACCTTCTTAAAATCTTGTTTGGGTTCAGGTTGAAGATAGCTTCTGATATTATCCTGAAATACTTGAGATGTGGCCTGCAGCTTTTTTTGGGGAATTGGATGATATGCATAACCCTGAGGTCATAAGTCATTATTTATAGAATTTGATTATGAATTTCTATAATAGGAACTAAATGACATTTGATTTCTTCTGTTTTTACTTTTCCAATTAGGAATTCAAAATGATAAATGTATCAGTATTAATACTCAGATTATCGTGGGGCACATATTCCATTTCACACACAAAGACTTAATTGAAAAAGAACAAAAACAATAGTTGAAATGAGGACTAGGCATTGAACATCACAAAAATAATGTCTTTGTTCTTTCCACAATTTTATTTCAATTTGAGTAAAAATTTTAGACTATGAGGTGATTTATTATTTGTGTCAATTTACCAGTCATTTTAAGTGTTGCCAAGCATTTCCATGTCCACTTTTCAAACCTCCCAATTTTTTATGTAAATGTTAATTTCCATCTTGTTCCTCACACATAAAGGTATCAGTCTTAGCCCACAGTCAAGCTATTATTTGGCAGACATCCACCAAAGACAGCATTATGAACACACCAACAAAAACTGAATGTCAAACAAAGTTAATTATTGTGCTTCAAAGAATTTATCAAGATAATTAATGTTGATGAAAAACAGAGATTGTGCTATAACATTTTCTTTTATTGTAACATTTGTATTAGGGACCTGATTGACTTTTTTTCTTTTTAGTAGTAAAATGTATATTTTGAATGTAAACATTTAATTCACTGCCAACTCAGATGACTCTAATTAAAGACAAGTACAATTTTATGTAATAATCAGTTGGAATGAATAAATTTAACCCAAACTCATTATGTTTGCCAATAGTATCAAATCTGTATGATGTATGAAAAGGAAGAGATATTGGGTAGATGTCAGAGAGACTGCACTCCAACCACAAGAAAAACAGAGGGAATTTACAAATCTAGAGGTCTCCACAAGCCTTCAACCATGGTGGAATACTTACTTCTTGTGAAAAGCCCTATATTCCCCCCAAATAAAAAATGTGTATACATAAAATAATACTGCTCCTACCTGAATATATAAAAAATACTGCAGTATAATAAATAAAATAGTTTTGATACATTCACAATTAAACATTGAAAATCCTAGCTGCTCAGGAAACTGTAGGAAGATCTTTATAATGGCAAAAGTTCAAATGTCCTTGTAAAAACTGATTGAAGTGTTGTTTAATGTAAATACTAGGATTTTATAACAGAATAAGGAAGAGTTACTGAATTAGTTGGATAACAGAATTATCAAAGATACTGTTTACAAATTGTGAAAGTAACACCAACACCACTGTTAACAAGATCAAATTTACTATTAGTGTTTAAATTGTAGCTTAAGTATTTAAGTTTCCTAAATTAAGCATTTTATTTGTATCTTGAACTACAGAGCTCAACAACTATCGTTGTGACAGTATGCTTTTAGAGATACTGGGAAATTTCTACCAGGTGGATATTTCAGCTCTATACACGATCTATATTCTCACAGGGTTCACCAACTACCATTGGGGTGGTACTCAATCTGTACCGGGGAGATTCTACCAGCTGGATTCTTCAATTCTGTGAGAATTGGATTGTGAGCGGCTGAGTCAGTCGTCAAGCCCAATATTTAGTAGAAGTGTTTGAATTAAGACATTTTGTTTGTTGTATATATTGTATCTATGCATTTTTTTTTTTTTTTTTATTACAAAGAAAAAAAATTTATAAATGTGTTCGTCATTATTTGATAAGTTTGTTTCAAGAATTAATCTACAGTTCTCGTGTTGATACATTAGGTCATATAATCACCTAGAACAGTCATGAGTATTTCCTTCCTCATCCCATTTGGAATGTAACAGGTTCTTTTGGACATTATGGTAAGCAACCTCTATGTCACTTGTTGCTCAAGTAAGATTTTAGTACTCTTGGTAAAGCAGCATACTCGTGTTAGGTTGTGATTCAATGTATTCTCTTTTCATTTCCTGTCTTGGTAACAGGTTAGAATGTATCTTAATCACGGCACAATTAACATCAGATACATGAACAAGGCACGGTTATAAGCATTAAAAACTGTTACAGGTATTCTTGGTAAACACCCTTCATATATTGTTATATTGACTCAAAGGTGGAAGTCAATGTTTTCGACATCTATTTGTCTAGCAACATCATGTTGTATTTCTATACTTGTACATGTAACACGCTTGAAGATTTATTTGATATAAACTAGAGAGATAGCTAACAATATTTACTTCTGATGTCTACAATTAATCAAGCTATATGTAACATTACAAAACTGAACTTTTTTCTCTTTTTTAAACAATTGTATCAGCAACATGCTTTAAAAAATATTATATACAATGTTGTAAAAATACCATTATACATAAAAGTACAATATACAACAGTCTGTATTTCCACATCATTTCCTTGAAGAGTAGTTGTTTGAAAGGTTTTAAGTAAGTGAAAGGTCATTTGACAGGAATTTATATGCAAAAACATATATATGAAAAAGGAAGATATGGGATAATGTCAAGGAAACCATACTACATCTCTGTAAGAAATGGAGAAAAACCATTGAATCTAAAGGTAGTCACAAGGCTTTCAACCAGGGTGGAATTTCACTAATTGTACCAAGCTCTTGTTTGCCCAAAACAAATAAAATTTGTTTACCTACAATTAAGCAAATCTTGCCTCAATTTTAAAGCATATGATTTTTTTTTAATGTGAAAGAAGACCTCAGCTCCCGACAAGAGGAAGAGATATGTGTAGTGGGATAAAACATGTTTTTCATGGTACAAAAACCTCCCCCATTGAAATCAAAGCAAACATTTTCATGTATAGAGAAGCAGAATTATATGTGGAATGACTAAATTTTAACCAAATATTATTATGTTATAATTTATATTCCAAAATGTGGTGATATAGTGAACAAAAAGATTTTCACTGTACTTTTTCCTGTTTTTTGTTCCTACTATATATGATATGTTTCTCCTTATTTTGTCACAAGTTTGCAGTATGTCTGATAATTAAATGTAATCAGATATCTATTGCTTCACTGAATGATTGATGTCCATTTCCTTTGGTATCAGATGTCTTGATTTAACATATATATTACACTAGATATATGTCATGCACTTTTTGACTAATTAATACTGTTGCTTCAGTTTTACTTAAAATAAGTCATTGCAATGGTGACTCTATATACTGTGTTCATTCTACCTATCCTTTATTTACTAGTCTCTAATATTTCTTAATCATCTTCAATCAGTTTTCTTATCTGTTCTTTTATAACAACAGCTGGACATTTTAACCAAAGCTGCTCAAGTTTGACGTATTCCTGGTTTTATCAGAGGTCCCTTACTGTTATAAAATCTGACGGAGGGTGTTTTTGAGGGATAGATGCAATTTTAGACTGAATGTATAATAGGTATAAAAGGACAAGGTATGATAAGGCCCTACTTGGCTCTGAAACTTCGTGGCAATTTTAGCATGTTTTAAAAAGTAAAGTATGACAAAAATTCCTTGAAAAAGCATTACTGTTTCAGGAAATAGTAAAGCCTATCATGGTCTTTTTATCTTGCATTTTTTTATTTATAATCTAATGATTAGATTGAGGCAAAATTGCAAGTTTTTGTAACAGTTTTTGGTTCAGAAACTAAAGGGCATATTTGAGACTTGTCACAATTTTCATACAGTCAAAATATCAAAAAATGAAGGTTTTTCAAGTGCACTTTATTTAAATGCATGTTTATTCAATTTCAAAATATTTGAAAAATTGGCAAAATTCATAAATTCAGGTTTTCTGGCACCTATTTTCCTATACATGGCATAGAGGCACATCAAGAACAAAAGTTTTCTTTCAGCCTTTTCTTGCTAAACAACAAATGTGTTGTTGTTGTTTTTTTTAATGATGGTCAGTGACCACCTATGAACAGACTTACAACTGTAGATTTGTTTTTTAAAAATCTGGTGATGAGTTTTTTTTTTTTTTTTTATCAAACAGTTATATTCTAAATTTTCAATGAACATCTTTGTAAGATAACAACCCAACCCAAAGTAACCCTCAGCCTTCAACTTTGGACAACAGATTTTTCATTGATCTAACAAAGAAAATTCATTAGTGGCTTACATGCAGTAATAATAGATTTCTGCCAAAGAAGTAAAACTATAAAAAACTTAACGTGTTCACCAGTTCATAGTGAAACCCATGAATTTTAAAGGAAATTTTCAGTTAAAGAGAAAAATATGTGGTATTACATGTATCTTTTTAGTTTTTATTGATAATGTGTGTAAAATTTGATATTTTAGTTTAAGTTATTATCATATCATAGAAAGATATCTGAAATATTTTTTATAAAAATGAATATTACTAAAAATAAAAAAATATATATTTAGAAACTTACCTGTTAATGATTAAACATCCACAGTAGACAGGACAGTACTAATCAGTTTCATTTATCCAGTTAGAACTATTCTGAATAAATCCTCACTTAGTGGTTTCTTTTTCCAATAATGTTCAATATTTAGTATGAATTTCTATGATATTGGTTTTGGTATAACAGCAGTTTAAAAATCATACAAGTTACTAAAGGTAACTCTAACATCATGTGATTTTAAACTACCCAATGACATCACTTGAATGTTTTCATAAAACTTGATTAGTTAAGAGGGTGTTTTTTTGTCTATCTTCCTAATGTCCTGTTTGATTAAACATAATTTAAATTATAATTTTGATGTCCACCATAAAACAGAAAAACAAGATGCATATTTTTGCCATTTACTCAGTTCATGTGAAAAATCTTTCTGCGTAAATTGTAAATGAATGGCCATGGTATCAGATAATAGGATCTTCTTCTGAGATAAACACATTGTGTTAATGAATAAATAGCTGATGTCTTGGGGATGATCATACTGTGAACTGACAAACTTTCAAATATATAATATTTTGTAGTAGTTTATACATTAAATAATGCTTAATTGTCTTTAGAGAATTTCTGAATAAAAACTTTTTTTTCATTAACGTAATGCTGTTAATACATTCTGTAATGTATTTTGTATTGATATCTTTGGTTTCACCTTGTCAGGCTTTTCTGAAGAAACATTAAATTTAGTTGAGACTACATGAGACAACAGAAGTTTCAAATAAAATTGCCAATTTTAATGAAACATAAACAGTAGTAATTTTAACTTTTTTGTGTTTCTCATCTTAGGGGGAGTCAGATTTGTTTGGGAACATGAAACATGGTAAATTATATTTGTGAAGTGTAAAATGAACATATTTTTTTATGATGATTAGTTTTTGTTGATATTGAAACAGCAAACTGAGTCTTCAATTGATGTCATCATTAATATTACAACCAGAATAACATCAAAGTTCAGTTATCATCAGGGATTCTGTTTTTCAAGAAATTAACAAAATGTTTGACAAAGGACATATCTATTGAAGTACGTTATTAGATATTAAATAAAATTATTAGAGTAAGTCTTATCTGAGTCTCTCAGTTTCTACTATTAATTTTTGACATGTACAAGTAGAATGTAAAAAGATATTGAAATGAACTTGCACTCGTATGAAATTTCACATTTTCTTTAAAAAACTTAAGTTCCTACATGTTGCTAAACTTGCACATCAGACATGCCTTGTATATTTTAATATTTTAATGGATTATATTATTAGCATTATTAGATGTATTTGGATGATAAAATCATCAAAATCTTTGCAATTCCTTGCTTATCTGTATTTTTATAATCAGAAATTATAATACAATGTAATGGGAAAACCATAAAATTATTATTTTACCAGATGGATGTAGATGAATCAATAATATTTACATTGTAAAGACCTCCGAAATAAAATAAAAGTAGCCTCAGGCTTATATTTAAGTGAATTACCACTATTTTTTGTTTTGTTTAAAATAAGGTTTTCTAAACCACATCAAAATGTGAGAGACTGAGTGAAAGATACATGCACTGCTCTTTTGCTAATATAGAGTTAAGTAGTACAAATTTTTAAAATAAAGTAAATTGTATGAATGAATATGATCAATCAGCAAACCTAATTTCAATCCAACAAGATAGATTTTAATGACATTGCTTTATAAGGTATTCAAAAGATTTATTTTTGTGTTACGTCCAGTGGCAAACATTTCATGCATGTTCAGGACGAGAACAAGTTATCAAATAATAAATCATAAAAAGGGCTAGCTGGGGGTTAGGCCAGGGAATTTAATAGCCACAGGAAATTTGGCATCATTTGGGTAGGGAGCCAGATATTTAGCCTAAGCAACTGGTCATCTAGGGACCACTCATTAGGAACTGTTGCAAATAGAGTTTTAACAAGCTGAGACCGTGGCATTTTTCTAACAAGGAGCAAAAGTAACTTTCCTGTCCCAGACGGGTTGAGAATTTATACATTCGGCCCAACCAACGGAGGCCCTTTTAGCAGGGTTTTTACCAGCAGGCGGGGAAAACTTACGGCCAATTTCTGTCTTATAATATATGCAGTGCATCAAATTGATATTGGTATTTTGTGATTCATTTATTATAAGCCAGATAGGACTTTAATGGATTTACCTTTATAAGACATGCTAGGGGTAAAAAATAGGAAGATCAGTCCAACTTCATGAATTTCTAGTTATAATAATAGACCAGTTAAAATATACAGTTCATGACATAATGAACTGCAATAATGTGCATGCCAACATACCAACAAACTAACAGTATAAAGAGGTTGACATGTGAACATAATGTGAACTTAAGCATGTTAAGTGTAGGTGTAGATATAAATGTTTATTTTCTGTTCATTCATTTGTTATTGCAGGTAAGAATTTGTTCTCACTTGGGGAAATAAGGGGTGAGTCATTTGTAACACAGTAATTATGGTGTAGTGGAATTATCATGGCCAGCATCAATCTCATTAAAATCAGATGTTCTGATAGTGGAGCTTATCATCCTTCCCCATCGCTATATCGACCTGCTGAACAGTTCAGTAAAAGTCGTATCGTAGCGAGCGCGTGCAAAT
>JAULBM010348455.1:0-12251 GCA_032357055.1 Geukensia granosissima | reverse complement strand
ATGTTTAACACGGTGTTTTGGAAATAAACGGTCAATCTTTTACTGGAAATAATATTGTTTCAAGGTATAGTTAACCATATTCGTCACACAAGAAGCGTGGCACTCTCCAAACAAGTCACACACCAGAGGAGGATCCAGGAATTTTGAAAGGGGGGGCGTAAGTCTTGAAGATTTTTGGACTTTTTTCCTATATATGTGCCCCCCCCCTTAGATCCGCACTTTTTACTACTGTAGTTTAATACAACTTTTCCTTTTTTGGGCGGAGAAAGGGGGCGTACGCCCCCTACGCCCCCTTGAATCCGCCCCTGCACACTATGGTCCTCGACCAGGCTTTCCGTATTATAACTTGGCAACCCCCAACGAGAGGGCATCCCCTATCCGCCCCTGTGGTTAGCTGATTATGTCTTTATGTAATACTGAAAATACCAGTCATCAAATAAAGAATTTTTTTCAGAATGAAACCACAGCAGATAAATCAGAAATTTTGTTTGTACTATACTAGTTGTTTTTATCTATATATATGCATGTTGTTTATTGGTCTTGGCAAAAAGGAGAAATACATATTTTAAAGTTTATTCTACTATTTTATTACATAAATCATCAAAAACATTTCAACTTTATAACAAACAATAATTTATGAAGGACATATGTCACTCCAAGATGCAATAGAGGTTTTCCTGTATTATTTAAATATGATTTATTAATTTTACTATATTATCTCATTCGTAATATTCCTTTTCAATGAAAAATAGTTTATATTCACATTATTACATTTTAGATTAGTAAGATAAGTTAAGAAATTAAGAACTACCTACCATCCATTTAAATTAGAATAAATTTTATTACCATTAAATTTTAATTCTAAATCAGCTATTTCCAGAATTAAATATTCCCTTATTTAGAAACTTGATGTTACTTATTAATACATAATTATTTGATATTTGGGGGGGGGGGAGGGTACTTATTTACTTTCCTAGTTCTGATATTTTTTTCCAAAAATAGTTTTCACTAAATAATCTGATTTCATTGAAAACGAAGTCAGGCCCGAACTCAAGCAGTATAAATGATAGGATACAGCGATCTGTACAGGTACATGTAAATTTAAATCAACTACCTACACAACACAGAGCACTATCTTATAAAAATCGGTTTGAATGATTAATGAAAATAAGGACATTTTTAATAAGCCGGATTGAGATTTCTTAATAACTTATCTCCTCAGCGCCAAATAAAAGGTTTTAGATTGAAGTCTGAACGAAGGGTCTAACATTTTTGATCAGCTGATTTCTCAGATAAGTGGGCATTCCTTAAAAAAGTGCATACAATCTTCTAACGGGCATCCAAAAGTACAGTCTGAATCATTTGTTATATTAGCTCTTCAAATGTCAACATTTAAGGGGCTACATCAGTAATTAGTTTTGCATGTAAAATATATTTTTTCCTACCGCAAATATATTAGTAATCCCGAACTGGGTTCGCATTTCCACGAATGATCTTTTTAAAACGGAGAGGAAATTGTCGAAACTGGGTCCGTGCTTCAGGTGTGAGCAAATTCAATTAAGGTTAAAAGTCCCCTTTTCGACCTTGAGGTTCAAAACACTGTCTCTTTTAAACTACTACAGTTCATAATAAAATACATTCACCACATTTTAAATGCAATCATTAACAACTGAATGATGTGTGTAAATTCATAAAATTCCGTGCAATTTTTATGATATTGCAGTTTTTCTACCAAAATTTTATGAAAAATCCCCTTTATTAGGAGTATTTATGATTAAAAAATTGATTAAATAAGTCACATACATTGTTATCTAAATGGTCCTAGCCTTCATTTCTTGTAGAAATCTTTTAATTGTCTGTTTTTTAACAAACACATACTCACATGTGATGTAAATCGAACAGACCCATTGAGGTGTGTTTGAAGAAATCTGACTACCCAAATTTTTATGTCTAATTTTGTTAATCACTCTTTCAAAATAACATTTTTGGAAAAAATATTGCTAGCACCATATGCATTAGCATAAAATGCATATTTGATCATATTTAGAATTATTTTCAAAACATAATATCCAGTGGGGGAGGCTGTGGATTTTTCATTAAATTCACATATGTTTAGCATTGAATTGAAAAGGGGACCTTTAACCTTAAAAACAATCGATGTACATTTTTGTAAGCATTGGAAGATTGTTCAGGCAGACCCGACTATAATTCGAATGAACCTCAAATATCAAATGATTTTTGCCAATTACTCTGCAATTAATAGATAATATTGAAAAATAATGATAGGGGTGCATGCTTTGGTGTGCAAGTTTGCTGTATACAAATTTTTAGAGAATATTCCCCCAGTAGTTAATGCTGAGGATTTAATATAAATTTTCCATAGGTTTAACCTTGAACGCTAATAGGGGTGCATAATCCATAATACTGCATATGACATTTTTGTCTTTAGAAACCAGCCAAATTCTTTAGCCACCTTTTCTTTCAAATTTTTATGAGTATGGTAATAGATAGATGAAAACATTAAATGTAGAATTTGTGTGCCTGACAGAGATAAAATATTTGTTGGGTCAAAAATTGGATAAAAAATGGATCTACCTTGATTGAACCTAGGGTATGATAACTGTTTTTGGGTTTCGAAATTAAAAGGTTTTTCAAATTCTCAAAACTAAAAGAGATAGAAAGAAACTTTAAAATGCCAAAATGGTTCAGCTTATATGACCTATAATATAACATCAAAGGCAAAGATAAAAATCCTTGGCAACATAATGAAAATTCTTAGCAAACTGATATAGCTGATAACTTGTTAATGAAAAAAATGTGTGTTTTATCAAAATGTCTATTTAACAAATTTGGTTTAAAATTATTGGACCATTGTTTATGAATGTAGGACCCGAAAACCGTTTTCGGTCGGATATGACAAGATCGGAAAGGAAGCGTTCTCCGGTTCACCCTGGTTTTTGTAGGGTTCGTGTTATTCCAGCTTTAGTTTTCAGTGTAGTGTTGTGTGTTCTATGTTTGTCTTTTGTTTCATTTTGTTGGCCATGGTCTTGTCTGTCTTCCGACTTAACGATTTCTGTCTACCCCTTTGGTATCTTCGAATTCCTTATATTTGCTCCTGGACGTTAACCAACCAACAATCAATCAATCCTGCTATTAATCGTCATTGTTGAAAAATAAAAAAATTTAAAAAGTTCGGCCAATTTAAAAGATATCGTATCGTATCGTATGAGATACGTTGAAGCATACCTATCTGAAAATAGACTAAACAGAAAAATAATTAATGTATCAATAACATGAATAATTTGTGTCCTAATGAATCAATAAAGTTTGTAGCAGATATATCGAGATCTCCGTTAATAAATTGCCGTTAAATGTCCTTGTCAGTTTCAAACGTTAAACTAATGTAAAATTAAAAAAACTTCTAGGCAGTATTATCAGAAAATTATCGTAGAAATTCAGGAATTAAATTTGCTTATATTATATAAGCACATTGCACACTTAGAAATTAATTTTGAAACATCTGACACACATTGTGAACAGGGCGTCTGATAGTACTGTACAAGTATAGGTATACTAAAAATATTAGCAGTTTCCCAGAGGTTTTTCGTCAAAAACTCTTCACTTATTGAATCCAGCCGCGGATCCAGGATTTTACGTTAGGAGGGGCGGGGGGGGGCGGTGGTCCAGGTCAGTGCCTTGTTAGGGGACCAGGGGGCGAAGAACCCCCCGGAAGCTCATAGAAATCACGAATCCGCGCCTGGAATCCCAGAATAGATATTTGGTAGAAGTTCGTGCAGACAGATTTTTTGTCGCTTACTTGGTACAAATTATGCCCTAGACCATGTAACAGTTAAAGCTGATTTTTAAAATTAATTCTTCATACGTTTAACATTGGATTATACAAATACTCAATAATTCGTTATTTAATATCGGACAATCTTGATATGATTTTTCTTAAAATCCCTTATTATTACACTATTTTAAAATTTTGATGAATTTTTCCTTTAGGGTTTCTCGAATATCACTCATGCAAAACGAAATTACTCTTATTTTATGGATATGGATAGATTAAAAAAAAAAATCATCGCTGGCTTGTCCTGCGTGTCATGTTAACCTAACAATTCAGCTGATTTTTCCATTGAAGCAGAATTTAAAAAAAAA
Organism: Geukensia granosissima; assembly: GCA_032357055.1. Classification (NCBI taxonomy): domain Eukaryota; kingdom Metazoa; phylum Mollusca; class Bivalvia; order Mytilida; family Mytilidae; genus Geukensia; species Geukensia granosissima. The sequence continues at coordinate 8,090 of JAULBM010348455.1, read as the reverse complement.
CATTAATTAATTCATTTCAAAATTATGTGCAACCAAAAGAGAATTTTATACGTCACTTGTTCCAAAAGCCAAGCGTGTAATTTCAGTTTTAGGCAATATTTCGTTGGAAAGATATTACCTTTTTTCTTATGGGTCATTATGTGTCTTTTATGTCGACTTTAGTTGAACCAAAAGGCTACAGTATTGGCTTAAAATTAATAAAAATTAGTCTTTGTACGATAGATGCATTTTTACATGGGCGTCCAAAATTTATATTCAATTAGTTTTTTACATATTGAGTAAATGAAGTTGAACCTATTGTGAACATTTGAAAATCTTCACGCATGTGTGGAATTTCGCATCTCTAATAAACGTGTGTTTATCACGTATCTATCACACACAGGTATGTTTCACAAGCGTAGCATTACTGCAGTTGTGAAGCCATTCCGAGAAAATGTCAAATATGTCTGAATAGTCTACATAATTCAAATAACAACACAAATAAGGATTCGGAAAAAAGCTGAAAATTGGACACCTTAGTTTTTAACATCACTTTCGCATGTTCGTTATTATTAATAAAGACACAGTTTTTTGCATACGAGGATTAAACATATGACTTATTGCAAAATCGTATGCTTTTCATAGTAAAGGTTTGAATGAATTTAATGATGTCAGAATTTTGTTCCTTTCGCTGTCTAGAGAGGAAGAGGTTTGTAGTGGTTTTTTGACAACCGATGATAAATATTCTCTGCGAATTATTTAGATGAACGGGGACAACTGAGGAGGAAATGTGAAAGTGTTTCTATATCTCCACAAAAGCAGGAAGGAGAATTATTCAAGATTTAAAGAATTAATAGTTGTTAAGTGAGCTACAATTAAACGCATACGGATGTGTAAAATTTGGTCTTGTCTAATGCCTTCGAAGTATTAGATAGAAATTTACGAATTTGTGACTTAATTTGTTGTTTGAAGAGAGATATTTGAATATTAAGGAACAGTTTGTTTTGTGATATCGTTTTTTATGTTTTCAAGTTAAAAAGTGTAAATATTCCATAATTCAAGGGTTTATATACTGTTTATATACATTCAGCTTATTTCAGCTTGAAGGACATTCAGAACTGATGCAAACTTAATAAAATGTACGTTCGTACATTCTTTTTCATTAAAAATATGTGAGTTTGGTTCTGACTGTCCGTATTCTTAAAATTAAAAATTAAAAAGCAAGTTCAATTTGTGAATTTATATCGTAACTGCTTCCAAATATCGAATTTAATGGTTTTCAAACTTCCATCTGCAGACAGTTTTGAATGAAAACTTTGTTTGTATCTGAAATGTAGACAAACCCATTCCACAGATATTCATCCATTTCCTAAGCAAGGAAAGAGAAACAAAAACAAAGATCATTAACTTTTTACCTTTTGATTATTTAAAACATTTAAAATTTAAGATATATTGGAAGAATTAGTTCAATTCTCGTTTATAAAATCAGAAACGTAGGCGCAAAATATATTTGTATGAAAAAGGCTTTGCACAACTCAACTCTAATTCTATCAAAAGCAGAAAACAAATAATCAGAATAGTCAAGCTCCAAGTCCAATTTAGAATACCCATGTGAGAGATCGGGAGCGCATAATTCAAAGAGACAAGACAAATTTGAAACAAACTTAAAGTTAAAAACGAAAACAAAAGAAAAAAAGGCTTGGAATTCACGAACTGCTCTGCAATACAGGAGTTGGATCAGATGCTCTAGAAGGGTAAGCATCCTCTATATTGCACGCAACACCCGTCATGGAATCCTTTAACCCTAATCCGGGTTCACGTCAATCCGAGAAGAGGTCAGCCTATTGTTGTATTACCGGTAAGAGGTCCGTAACTAGTTAAGATACACTGATACCATATGGATCAACCAATTTATGATGACGAACATAGAATTTTAGGAGGGACGATTTAAAAATGGGTGGATGTATGCTTGTTGTAATAATTTATGCGAAAACAGCAACACTTTCTTCCTTCTTCAGAAAATCCTGATACTTTGAACAGACATGGGAGTATCAAATCAACTGCGAAACATAAACCCCGTAGGCAGAGGAAGCAGGAATATTCCCACATAAGTATAGGAAGTTTACATTAGGAAAGTTGAAGTCATCCAGTTTGTCGTAAAACTAAGAAACATATTTTCCCTCTTGGTTAATTTCGAGTAAAAAATCAAGGTATAAAGCAGATTTTTTTGAATCTTGTTGAAAATATGTTGTAAAAGATTCATCACAGTTCCCTCTATTTATACAGTAAATGCACTTTTGTAATTTACAAGCACATCTGGAATTTTTATTACGTAGGGGCCAGTGACCAAAAAGGCAGATATCTTGATGTTATGAACATAAACAACCTACATATCCTCATATGTGTTTCACGGTTGTTATGGATTTTAAAATAACATTTATATGGTCTGCATTTGAAACTACATATCATTTATACACGTAGATGCAAGTGTATAACAAACAAGTTTTTTTATGACGATTTTTTATCTATTCAAAATTCTCTTTTCATACCAGTCACACGATGGATGTCTCCATTAAATCAGTAACTCCTGACATTTACAGGTAACCTGAGCACCTCTTATTGTCATGGTTATTTATGTTGCCTAATTTAGTTTTTCTGTGTAGCGGTTTAAGCTCACAAATTTTCCTCTGTTCTCTCAATCGTTAGGTCATTTGATCGACCGTTTTTTTTTCATTTCATTCGTTTACGTATGCCATTCGGGTATCTTGAAATCTTTATGAAGCTATAACGTCAGTCTATTATTGTTATGGTTCTTGTAATTCTGTAAGAAAACAAATGGTCATTGTTTCAGGTCCAATGTAGAATACCCATGTGATGATCAAAAGTTCATAGTCAAAACAAGACAAGACAAATTCGAAACAAACCAAAAGATAAAACGTAAACAAAGGCTTGGAACCCCGAACACCTTAAATATAGGAGTGGGTTCAGGTTCTTAGAATAATAAGTATCCCTTCTCTTGCGCGCAACACCCGTCGTGGAATCCACATGAATATGGGAAGTTTACAATAGGAAAGTTGAAGTCATCCCGATTGTAGTAAATCCTAGAAACAAGTTTTCTCACTTGGTCAATTTCGAAGAATAAATCTTGGTATGAAGCAGATTTTGTTGAGTCTCCTTAATTTCTAGTTCGTTGGGATATATTTGGTCGAGATGTTCACTGAAGGTAGAATTTTTTAATGACAAAACATCATCGATATAGACAAAACTAAAATTCAACGATCTGGCCAATTAAGATAAGAAATAAAAAAACTATACATAGTGTTTACCAAGACAATTCATCATATATGATAACTTTCTGCCTGAACTGTTAATGCCATCCTGATTTTAAGTTTGTCGTACTTCCTATGTTTTGACGTTGTTGGTGAATTTTTTATTAGCATACTCATCCTTAAGTGGATGGATCATGTGGTCAAATCAAGGACTTTTAGGACCCAAGATTAACGTACATTCAGCGTATTTTGGATTTAATCAACGTAGAACGCATCAATTATACCATGACCTCCAAATTTAAGTTTTGCAGGTTTGAAAAACTATTTCCTTGTGATGAACTCAACATTAAGAATGGAGGTGACAGGAAAACTGTAGGCAAGCTTAAAAATAATCCTCGCTCAGCATATCGAACCATTAGGTTTAATTATTCCCAATTGGTAATAAAAAATGAAAAGATATGGGGTTAATAGCGGAGAAAGTGCACTCTAACCACGAGAAAAAAAAAGACAAATCTAGATGTCTCCACAATACCTTGAACAAGGGTAGATTACCACTACTTGTAACTACTCTAAATCACCCCAAATAAAAAAGCGTGTTTGTGTACAAATACCGCTCTTACCTGAATAATATTAAAATGTACATGTTTCAAAACGATAAACACAAAGATGAACCTATGACCTTAATGTACTGACTTGGGACCTACCATGTGGCCAAAGAAAACAACAAAAGCAGCATCAGACGAACGATAAAAATCAAACGAATTCAACAATTTAAAAAAAAAAAAACTTGCCAAAGAGCAAATACATGGAATTCGAAGATACCAAAGGAGCAGAGAGACAAGACCATGGCAACAATACATCTGTAATGAATAATCGCAGTTACTGCAAGCAAAAGGAATTCGAAGATACGAAAGGGGCAGACAGAAATCGTTAAGTCGGAAGACAGACAAGACCATGGCTAACAAAATAAAACGAAAGACAAACAAGGAACACACAACACTACACTGAAAACTAAAGCTGGAGTAACACGAACCCTATAAAACCAGGGTGAGTTCAGGTGCTCCGGAAGAGTAAGCAGCTCCTGCTTCACTAGTGGCACCCGTCGTGTTACTCAGTAGACAAAGCCGGTCATGATTTTTTGTAAAAAAAAAAAAAACATTTACACATGTACTTGTGCAATATATAGAATTTGATACATATTAAATGTCTTGTGTAAAAAAGCTTTTTATGCAAAATGCAAAGAGGGGGTGACTTTCTTGGTACTTGAGAGAGGGGGGTTGCGAATTATTCTTTGTTTGGAAAAGGGGGGTAAGTTATTTTTTTACCGGATCATTTTTCAATTTGCCGGCCCTCCCCTGGAGATAAGTAATGACTTGTCCCTAAATTCTCAGTTCTTGATACATTTGAAATTGTGTTTTAAAAATATTTTAGTCATTATATATGATTAATAAATTTACCCTGTTAAATCCTTTTATTCCTCCATGTAAGTGATTAGGTCCATTATTGACAGCAAGCGTGTATTCTTGTCCGTCTAAAATAAACTTGCCGTTTGCAATTCTGTTAACTACTCTACCACACACAGCTCCGAAATAAGGATAAGGATTGTGTGGTCTCTCATAACCTGAAAAATGAAATTAAAAATGATTTCGTCAGATTACTTATATTCTTATAACCTAAACGTTTAAATAAAAAAATATTGTCAGATTATTTAAATATTACACAAATGGAAATTTAGCATGTAAATTTTAGTTTAATATCATTTTGAATCAATGCAACATAGCTTTTAAAAAATTTAGCACCTGTGAACTAGTACCTTGTCCTGATAATAAATCTCTTTATTTAATACTGCTTCATGTATATATTTCATTTCCGTTAAAGTCAGTTATAAATATTTTTGAACTTGAAATTTTGGGAAGAGACCCCAATATTTTTTACGAGATGACCATTCGAGAAAAGCTTTCTATAAAAATTCTTTGGCCCTCGTTTTTTCTGCAACGGTTATAAAAAGTCGAAAAAGAGCCAAAAAGGGTTAAAACAGTGAGAGCCTTTTCAAAAACTTAGACTTAAACCAGGTTCCTAAGGTCTGTTGTTTGCATAGTTAACGGCCAATTGTAGGTCACTTTGGATAATATGCTACTTTACCTTCTAGATCATCGAACCCTAAACTGATGTCTTCTATGTTACCATGTCTATCAGGAACTAAAATGTCTGTTATAATGGCGCCATAATTAATAACTCTGATGGTAACACCATTTACATTTGTAAGTGTAAACCTGAAAGTATAACTGTCCTTATCAGGAATGATTACTTAGTTGCCAAAGTTAAGTCTCTATTTTATTTTGCCTTTTTGTACGAATTAATATTTCATTTGCTTCAAAGTGTGAGAATATGAGTATAATCTCATTCAAAGTCGAGGACAATATATAGGTTATATAACTAGTTATGATAGTAAGCAGTACATGTAGGTCGATAGCTTGAATTATTTTTAAATAATCAGGTGATAAGATTATTAAACAGTTTTAAACATGTTGAGAATAGCATGAGTTTCCTATCGTTTAAATTCGTAAATGTAGCTTACCTTTTAATAGGTGCACCATCTTTAAGTTTCCCGAAATCTTCAGTAATGATCTTTCTTGTTGACATGCTACTATCGGTGACAAGGTCACACCACTGACTGATAACATGTGGACTGAAAAAATTTTAAAGCGGAAATTGGTGTTTTTTAAGATAACCAACGATAATTCAAATTTCTGTTGCCAGCAGTATTATGGGTATAATCAGACGAGCAAAACCTCTGGTACATCGACCAATTTGCACATCATGTAAAAGAAATTCCAATTCAAGAAGAACGTCTTACAAAAATATAACCAAGCAAATAAAAAAATGAAAACAAGATAACACTTGACTGTATCATTCGAAGTAATTCACATTCGAGGTAATTCATTTTTAAGCAAGCATACTCATAAACAAGTATAATATGTTTTCTGAACGTCTACATTATCATAAACATTTGAAATTGTAAGTAATATATTTCAGTAAATAACTTATTAAGAAAATCGCAATTTAATCGTGTATAATGGATGATTAAGTGTTGTTTTCCATAAAAAGTCATTGCAATACGACATGTGATTGTTGTGCACGCAGTACGTGATTGTGGATTCTGCGCTGCCTGATTTCTGTTACTTTTCTACAGATGCGTCGAATTATTTCTGTATCTATGGTAGTAATACGATAACCACGTAGCAAAATTTACCAAGAACTTCATCTAAACACATTAAATTGGATCATCAAACCACCAAATATAATTGTGTTTTAGGACGTTGTTTTATTCCGATATTTTGAATGAATATTTGACATATTTTTCTCTTTATGTAACATAAAGGTGGCAATCGTAGTTGTATCGAGATATACCTGCATCCCTATAATGGGGCAACCACTTTATTTTAATTGGGATGGGCTTCGAAGTAGCTTTGGATTCTATTTTTACAACAATTTTTACCCTGTCTGTTTTTCGATGCGTTTGGGCGCCAAGTTTTTCAATATGCAACACTATTCAAATCTTAGAAAATAAGCGTCCTGCATTTTTTTCTTCTCAAATTTGAGTCTGCCTTTTTCGCCAATTTGCATCCTATCTTTTTTTCGTTTTAAATTCCTTCTATCCCTCTCGTAAGTATCAAATGGTAGTTCTTTAAGTTGCTTGTGCATATACTAATATTTTATTAGTGAAAATGATATATATTTTCTTACTTTCCCAAAAGAATAACTGGTATGTACAAGCATAAACCAATTCAAGCCCAACATATATGAATGTAATGTCCTTCAAATAATTCGTCTCCCCAAATTTGCAACAATATTATATCCTAAGATTAAAGAACCATTAGGGATATAAAACAAATGAGTGGATTGTATTTAGAGTGGTACCTAAACATAAATTTTTGCATCGGGAATTAAACTTTATTTTAAATATCCCATAAAGATCTAAAAGTCAACGTTAACGTAAAGGAGGCGAGAGCCTTGAAAAGACGAAAACAGCGAGCACCTGGTCGAGGTTGGTATATCATGTAACATCTTGTTTACATACTGTGTATCGTCTTCAGAAGATGTACGCGGTCGGTCAATAAGGTTTCGCCCCACCACTGCCCGAGGTAGGAGAGTTTTGAACGCTCACAAATATTATACCGCTTCAAACTTCTTGTGTCTGTCCCAATCCAGGAACCTGATGTACAGTTAATGTCGTTGTTTTTATGTTTCACTGTTTTTCGTTTTATTTACATTGTACACTAAATTGATTGATTATTGTTTCATTTGTTTACATTCGTTACATTTTATTTTTGAGACCTTTCACTACTTGTTTTAACGTGTGGACCTTTGTGTTCATTGTTGAAGGACTAAGAGTGACCTAGATGTTTGAAATATATGCTTTTTGGATGGCTGACTCATAGAGTATTACAATGTATATCAAATCTCCCTTTTATATGAGGTCAGTCAAGATGGGAAAACAAAATATATTGTGAATTCAGGAATTATACCAAGACGAAACACAAACACACTTACACAAGGAGGAAAAATAACAGGTTCTTTAACCGGTCATGATCAGCATTCCCTAAATTTTCAGTTGTGCTTTTTATATAAAGTATTGTCCGTGTATGAATTTTCAGGAGGAACTGTACAGAGGCAATCACCAACCCAAATTTGTTTACCTTATAATAAATGTTTTAATGACAAGCACGAAATTCAGATATTAATTTGTTTGTTTGTTTGAATAGGGTTTAACGCCACTTTCAACAATATTTCAGTCATATCGCGGCGGTCAGTTTTACTGGTGGAGGAAGCCGGAGTACC
>JAULBM010348444.1:0-12252 GCA_032357055.1 Geukensia granosissima | reverse complement strand
CCTTTGCTTGGAATTTACTTGTACATATGAGATTTTTGTGTCATGAATATTTACACCATATCCCATCTTTTTTCTATACATTGTATCGTCTTCACGAAATATATCTAATACAATTGGTCTTCAAGTTTTGTTTTGTGTCAGTTTGCTGAAGAGCTGTAAATAAACGAAACTGGCTATTCGGTGCATCAAATTGATATTGGTATTTTGTGATACATATAATACTAACACTGAGTGTATGTCACTGTTGTTGTATATTAGTCCCCGAGGATATTAGCATCCCAGTATGTAAGTAACCAGATTTTTTATTCTGGCATGATTCATTACATAAATGTCTTGAATTTTTCGTTCCAAACAATTCCAATATTTTCTAAAGCTTTTCATTCTGATGTAGAAGTTACCCTTAGAAATTTGCTGCAATTGCTAAAATTCTAAAACACTGAAATACGGAAAGGAATCGACAAGTAAAGCACTTAGTAGTTGTCCCTGTCGTCGGATTTGGTTTCCCATTTTGATTTGTTGGGATTTGAGTGCTTTTGTTGCTATGTTTGAATCTTTGACTTCCTATGTTTTGGTTCCAATGCTACTGATGAGCGGCTACTACTTGAAATGAACATAAATCAAACCTAATTTTTTAATATTTTTTTAACATTGGTAATTTTGTATTTTGTGATACATTTATTGAAACACCCCTGTGCCAGGTTAGGCGGAGGTTTAAGCGATCAAAAATGTTGAGTCTCGCCATATACTTCAGATATGGTCCCAAGCCATTAAGTCCGAGGGATTAGTTTAAACATATTTTATTTTGGAAATTGTGCAAAACGGCTAAGACACAAGTTAAACCAACTTATGGAGGCTTCTCATGCTTTGCAATATCCTACAATTCCATTTTAGCATTCAAATTATATACAAATTAATGATATCAATAACACTTTTAGTCTGTTATTTTGTTAAACAACAAGGAATCGATCTGACTTTTTGTATAATACAGGACACTTTTGAATATAATTTCGATCTGTTTATTTGAAAGTTTCTTTCTGTCACAAGTTAAAGGATCCAATCCATGATATGAAATTGTATTAGCATTAAAATTTGCATGTAAAATAAGACAAACATTCAGTCAACCACAGGGCACAATAAAGATAAATGTAGATACAGTTTAAAGCAGATTAAAGTTAACATGCAAATATAACCATAGGCTGTATAATTTGATAAACTTATGACCAAATTTCCTGACTTGGGACAGGCAAGTGAGACATGTTGTGGAGTCAAATTAGTTTAGCTTTATGTTGCCATTTTTGTAAGGTTGTTTTGCAGACGAAATTATAATGTTTCATGTATATCATTGATATACTTGAAACATTATAATTTCGTCTACATGTTTCATGTATATCATTGATATACTTGAAACATTATAATTTCGTCTGCAACTTGTGTTTTCTTTGTTTTGCGTCTGCTTGCTGGAAGGTTTTGTAGTTATTTAGGCAAAAAAAAACCCAAATTTCTGAAAAACATTGATTGAACATGAAGTGAAATTTTACATTGCCTTATCCGTACATAATTTATTTGTTGACTTTTAATTTAGCGTGTTTTTATCGATGTAAAGTTTGTCCAAATAGATCTATAGCAAAAAAATTTTGCTTATATATTAGCCTGTGTGGCATATATATCTCAATGGCTGTGTTTTTTATTCTGTTTGTGTTTTTCGTCCTAGCTGGCTGGTAACTTGAAAAATTAACTAGACGCAAAACAAATAAATAAAGACAGGGCCTTATTATTTTCAGACATTTTTTTCCGATTTTATATTACATTACATATATTATATTACTTAATCTTAAATATATTTTAGTCTGCTTGATGGACCCTTGATTGAAATGACATTCTAATATCAGATACCAGATAATGACGAAGGTATGAAATAGTGGAGTACCGCAACTTTTTGGTGGTAATGATTTACCATGAAACATGTTAGTTAATTTCGAAGTTGTTCAAAAGTTTTGCTTTAATTATTTTGAAAATAACTATTGGTTAACAGCTATGTAGTTGAATGACAAGTTCCTGGTCAAGTTTTGGCTTTTGTCGCACATTTTTAATTTTACATTTCGACTTTGCCGTATCTGATTTAAATAAAATTTATTCAAGAATGACCCTTTTTGCTTGTTGAATAACTAATGCTATTTAAAAGAAAACAATAGAAAATATATGCCAGAAAGACACAATCACCCTCTTTTCTGTATTGTGCACAGCATTATTTCTCGTTCAGTGGTTGCTATTTGTTCACAAGGTTGCCGTGTGGCACGTAACTAGTTCTTAAAATAGTGCATTGCATTTATATCTTTCATCAAAAAGATTGATGCCAAAATAAAAACAACAACGATTGTCAATGCCTCAGTTTCACGAAGCTCTTTAACCTTCATCAGGTACGCTCGGGACCAAATATTTGTAAACAGGAAATTTCGTGCAGTGAAAGAGGTTTTGTATTATAAGGGAACAAGATTAAAATCGTTTGATATGTTTGAAAATAACTTTGTTGTATTTGAACTGTTTTGTAGGATGTCAGAAATTTTCAAATTAGAAAATATCGGACACTGTTTGAAGTTTATATCGTATCTGATGTCGGAAGGTAAGTATTTCAAAGACAAGGTATTGAAATGTAAGTTAAGGATAAATTCTCATTCTAATAACGGCTTAAATAAGCAGCAAGAAAACGACCTCATTTATACACCAAAAGTTATTATACATAATATGATTATGTGCTAACGTATTAGTGTTAAAAGGAAAGATACCGAAGGGGCAGACAGAAATCGTTAAGTCGGAAGACAGACAAGACCGTGATCAACAAAATAAATCGAAAGACAAACACAGAACACACGTCATTACACTGAAAACTAAAGCTGGAGTAACAAGGACCCCACGAAAAACCAGGGAAGTTCAGGTGCTCCGGAAGGGTAGCAACTCCAGCTCCACTAGCGTTAAGTAACGATGCTGTTGTTTGTCGTTTACAAGTATTATAAACGTACTTGGTTGCTACGTTCGATTATTAATGGAATGTACCTTTTTCATAGTTTTAGACTTCTGTATGATTTTCTTAGTTTTTACCCTTCTTAGCTGCGCAAGAAGTTTCTTCTTATTTCCAAACACCAAATATAATCCCAAGACAAGGGATAGAAAAAATCTTTTAAATATTGAAACAAGTATTTTTATAAAAGTTAGTCATAGCTTATCGTACAGCCAATACCCTTTGGAAGATGTTTCTTGTAGTTAAAAGTAAAAAATTATTTCTAGGGCAAGAAGAAATAAAGTTCTCAAGATCAATTTGTCAATATGGTAAGTAAAACATAAAACAAAACAAATAATAAAACATAATCATCAAATTAATTTAAAAAATGACAAAAAACTTAATATGTGTCTTAGGAAATAAAAATTAGATCTAAAACTTATTACACCGATGAGAAAATTTTAAAATTGATAAAAAGTATTTAAAACTTACTATGTTCGGATACTTACAGAAATTGATCAAAGTCTTACTCGTATATCTGGATTTGAGTTGACATTTGTCTAAAGAAGACGTGGTGAATGCTATTTTTTATTTAGATTTTCAAACAATTGAGATATACAAGGAAAATTGCCTTCACTGAATAAGGTTTTCAATCAAAGTTCCAAATAAAGTCAATATCTTGGACAAAGCGTCAGGCCTACACAAAATTTCAATGTTTTCATAATTAGAGATTTTAGCTGTTAAACTGATTACAAACGGTAATTTCTGTTGATCAGTTGGTGTCCTTTATTTTGACTTCAGTGTTTTGTCATCGTAATATCATTTTGAACGAGCGAGCGTTTAGTCGGCCTCCCTTACTTCAAAAGTGTATGGGGCCAAAACCTCATTCTTGTATATAATCAAGAGGATTTGTTCGGGGGAATATAAGCTGCCGGGGAAAATACAAAATTCCAATGTTAAAAAATAGTTACGTAAGTTACAGTGTGTACAGTATACAGTGGTAACGATGGATAGCTCCTCGAAAAAGAGGGAACCAGCTTACCAATTATCAAAAATTTCATATTTTAACTTTAACGGAAAACAATTGTTTGTGTTTTATTTTGCCGCGATACCGGTAAAAACCTTCGCGCAAGCGAACGCAAAACACAGTAACACACAACTTTGGCCTTATAATACAAGCAACAAAAACAGTAAGTCTGCCCAACTACGTTTGAGCGAATAAATAACAATTTTAATGTTAAGTTGTAATTTGACTGATGAAGACTTAAGAGTGTGTTATAATTGACATTACCCTGTGCTTTTAAATATCTTGAAAAATTTAAGGTACGCAGTTTAAATTTCATATCAATTTTATTTACACGTCTTACAAAATTCAGTCGCATTACTTCGTCAGTGAAATCGAGGACACATTTTTCAACAAACATATGATAAGAATGAAAGTCTCAAACCGCCAATGCCTGCCATGTATCACTATTTTTCTTTTTCATTAACTCACATTTAAACATAGCTTTTTAAATAAGTAAATTTAAGTAAAGTATTATTGTACATTCTTAATACCAGACTGAAATACAACAGAAGTTGAAGGTAATCATCGCATAAAAAATAGTTGAACAAATTTCTTTTATGTCCAGTTTATTCATTCGAAATATCAAGACAAGACAAACTCGATGGCCTTTCCGCTGGATTCGACTGTCTTTTTCAGTCTGCTAGGATAAGAGTACTTTATTTTACAATGTTAAAATCTAGACTTTCAGATACTTTGGTTTTAATGTTACTGATGAGTTTAAATGCGTGTATATCATTTTAAAATAAACCATAAATTATTTAACATTAGTAAACTTGTATTTCAAATCAAACAAAACATAGAAAGGAGACATAAATAACAAAGGCTTGAACTCCTCAACAAAACAGATGCAGGGAGGGTCAGGTGCTGCGATGAGCGTGTTTTTTTTAAGTTAAAATGTATCAAAAGCCAAGAACATACAAATGAGTTTTTCCTTCATAAATGGAAAAAACGCAATTGCGTAAATGCAACCCTCTATTTAGGACTAGAAACCTGGAAGCCATAATCATAGCAGATATCCTTAAATATGTCTGTTATGCAATAATGCATAGGAAACCTATTTTATTTTGAGCTAAGGTGTAGATATCCGAAAAAGATTGCATATGAGCTTATTATTTTTATACAATGACGGATTTTGAAGCAGATGCATGTACTATAAAAGTAGATGTGGCATGAATATCGATGAGAATCTAAACTTGTCTATATTTTATAGATCGTTGGAAAAATCTAATAAGAACGGCTTATGTATACATTAAAAGGCAACTCGAACCTTATATAGATGATATTGACAGCGAGATGCTTGAGCAATTTCTTCCATGGAATGACGTTGTTAGAGCTGTAGTGGTCAGAGACAATGACAAAGTTGACTCTCTTCTCAAATCCATTCTTCAACAAGACGAAAATAACTGTGAAAAGTTCATTAATTTTTGCTTAGACAAAGGTTACCTCGAGGAGCAACGCTTGAAAGGTAAAGAGTCAAGTAAATCAGTTATTACACACATAAACATTTATTAATCTTTTCGGACTTGTGACATTTAATAGGATACAGTTATTGGCACGATGTTAGTGTAACATCTATTTTGTTAGACCTCGAAGTCAATCTGTTGCATAAAGCAGAAAGCCGAAGACAGATTGTCAGAAATGCCTAAGAAAATAGCTGTTTCCCGCAAATGCAGCCTTTAACTGTATAGACAGAATACAGACTGTTGACTAGGGTAATAGACTAAGTCTGTGATAGGTGATGCCATTTCCAAATTTATAATTAGTATAAATATTCACATAAACTTGCATTGCAGTTATATTGGAAATATTGTTAAGGTATAACAATGATTAGTCTGAGCTTGAGGACCTCCTTTAATATCTTTAGATCAAAGCCGTTCTATGTTTGGTTCTAATGCTACTGATGAGAATTACTTCTCGAAATGTATATTTCATAAATAAATTCACAATATTTCTTAAGCATCGGTAAATTTTTATTTTTTATCGCCAATGGCGTAAAGGTCAAACCGAAGAGCTGAATAATTTCCTAAAATGTCTTGTTGAACACCTACCTCTAGTAATAGCTTAAAAACTCATATCACCCTGTCTTTTAACTAATGTGCTCTCTATATTTAAAATGTCATCAAGTTCTTTTTTTAAAGTTTTAAAAATTTGTGCAAAAGCACACTATAACACACAAAACTTCACACAGAAAACAAATTAACAAAAATCCTAAAAATGGACTTGAGCAGATAAATCTTACATGGTATAAGACGGAAAAATATATGTTAGTATTTGCAAAATGGATATTTCGTATTTATCAAACAAGTCATCATGCTGTCAAAAAGTTGTAAGTGGTGACATTACTTTTCTCAACTAATTCTCGGAATAGTCAGCAATACTTTTATAAATAAAATCCTGATGGAAAGCAAAATGACTGATATATCGTATAAGTTGAATCGCTTCTCACAAAAAGATAGGTTTAAATGTTTCTTAGCATGAACAAAATCGTTTACAAATGCAAAAATTGAAGTCTTCTGTTGTCGCAGAGCATTGTTTTCCACCAACTGTATTCTTAACATCTTATTGAAGCAGAACGTTAAGTTTCTGTAGAATCACCAATTTCTTGTCCTCGTATAAACTTCTCATTTTGTTTATATTTCAAAACTGGTCTGATTTGCTGGTGTATGCAATAAAGATCCAAAATTAAATGAATATTAAATTAAAGTTGGAATACGCGTTAAGGGTATCTGTGTTCAATTTATCCATTATTTTATCAACAAATGGTGGGTGTTCTCATGGATACCTATCACACCCCTTTATTGCAGGGGCGTTTATTATTAGCTATTAATATGATATGAAACGATATGGGGTAATTGTCCGAGAGCTAATATTTATTTTCACAAGAAATTAAGACGTCTCCACAAGGATTTCAATATGAAATTTAAAGGAATTTAATGTCTTGTGGAAACTTCTAATTCGCACAAAATAAATAGAACGTGTATACTTTAAAATAATACTGTACTGTTCTTATCTGAGATTTATTGCTTCCCATTTCGATTTGTTTGGGTTGAGTGCTTCTTTTGCTTATATTTGAATTTTTAACTTGCTATGTTTCGGTTCTAATGCTACTGGTGAGAGGTTACTCCTTGAAATGTACATATAGCATAGCTAAATTTTCCAAATTTATTAAACATGGCTAATGTTGTATTTATCAAATATATTTGTAAAAATCACTTAACACAAAGAAAAGCCTATGACCGCAATTCATGACTTGAGACAGGCGCCGGAGAGATGTGGTGGGGTAAAACTAGTTTATTGAGATCCCAAGCCTGCCCTACAAGTGATCAAAGAAAAAACCTAACTGACGATATATAAAAATTTAACAAAAACTCAAATCTGACTAGAGAGTGTCTGAATTCCAATCAATGTACAAAACAAAAATATATACAAAAACATGATACCTCTCTTAAGTTCCCAACTACTTAAAGAACGCTGTGGCTGAAATTAATGGCGATAAGGACTCAAGCCTCTCAACATGAGGTGTCATCAAACGCAGTACAAAGAAAAATTATTAGGAGATATAAAAGGGGCAGACAGAAATCATTAAGTCTGAAGACAGACAAGACAATTACCAAACAAATGAAGCGAAACACAAACAAAATACACACAACACTAAACTAAAAAATAGAGATGGAGTAGCACTATCCTGTCAAATCTAGAGTGAGTTCAGGTGCTCCGGAAGGGTAAGCAACTCTTGATACACTAGTGTCACTTGTCGTGTTACTCAGAAGACAAAGCCAGTCTCAAGTCACAATCGATGATTGTCAAAACCAGTAAAGAACCTGATTTACAGTCACGACATTAATAAATTATCCATTATAATGAGTGAAATGGAGATTTCGTACCGGTCAAACAAATCATAATGGAAAAAATTCGAAATTTTTTCGGATTGATGACATTAATGTTTCTACGATATTTCAATGGTTCTATAGTTTTCTTGTCAGCAGCCATCCTCTATAAAGATGGTAATCACAAGCTCTAAAGTAACGAATCAACTGAGAAATATACATTGATGTGGCTAGAATTTTGCTTGATATTTATGGAAAGTTTACCATTTGGGAAAGTCATGTCTTAAAGTTTGTTCTTAACCTGTCTTTACTGTTAATCTATATGTGTAAGTTTAATTATGAAGCAAACCTTTGTTCTGTAGTTTCTTTGATTTCTATCGTTGGGATAGATGAGGGCAAGGTAGTAGACTTATACAGTAAAAGGATATTATACATGTCATAGCGGAATGTGAAACCAAAAGATTTAGTCAGGTTTTTTCTCTTTTCTCTTCTGAAGGCTCTTTATGAAATCAGCTTCATACGAATTAATTAACGAACAGTTAATTCACAGTGGAAGGTGGACATTATGTTGTAAAAATACAGAATTACCAATGTTAAAGAAATATGGAAAATTTAGGAAAGCTATATGTACATTTCAAGGAGTAACCTCGCATCAGTAGCATTAGAACCGAAACATAGGAAGTCAAAGATTTAAATATAGCGAAAGAAGCACTGAAAACCAAACAAATCGAAATGGGAAGCCAAATCCCATGGCAGGGACAACTTCTAAGTGCATTACTTTTCAAGTCCTTTCCGTATTTTCAGTGTCTCAGAATTTTAGCAAATGCAGCAAATTTCTGTAAAACATTGTTAGACAAATTTCATGTCAGACAAGTCCGCCAAACATTACAAAATCAAGGAAGCAAGCATTTTGCAAATGTCATTCTCATACTTTTTATTAGAATCAGAGTGGTTTAGAAGAATGAGGGTTGTTTTCATTAATTGTTAAATTGATCATCCATTATTTTAATGACTTAGTGAAAAATTATTCTAAAATTTTATCTCAAAACAACAATTACTTATGTTTTCATATTACATTACATATTGAGAACACATACTAAAGAAAACTTTGAAATGTTTTCACTACTTTAAATTTTAACTTTAAAGAAAACAATGGAAGAGTGTATGCCTGCGTATAAGTTCGAAAATAGTTCGTTAATATTCTTATCGTTAAATTAATACTGTCTAAATACACATACAGACTGGAAAACATCCACAACAAGAACAATATATGGAAATAACGGGAATTTCATAGCTTTACTACCATATCTCTGATCCCAAAATACTTTTTTTATCAATTTCAGCATCTGAACATAAAGAACTTCCGAACAGTGTTGTTGCAGAATGTTCTGGTCTTACAGTTGAAGATTTCACGTGTTGTCGCGTTCAGCGGTACCTGATTTCAGAACTGGAACCCTATACATTTTTAGATATTTTATTGGAATGGCACTTAATCAGTATGGAAGATCATGATAGAATCAGTACAGCTAGGAATAGGGTTGCAAAAATAAAACAATTACTTGAAATCATGATAAGGCAAAGAGATATTAATTGGTTTTACAAGTTTTGTTTCATATTGAGTGATAATGGTCGTCCTTTGGTAATAGAACAAATAAAGGAACTTGTTAGACAGCAATCACTTGAAACACGTAGGTGGTTTATTTTATCTGTGGCACTGTTTACGAAAACAAGTATGCAAATTTTTCTACTGTCGCTAGTATTGTTGTTTAAAATTCGAGTCAAACTTCTGCTGGAATCCTTTTTACTTTATTACTTTGCACTTTTAGGAAACAAACTATATCCCGAAACAACCAAAACATTTTGATAGTAGTAAAACAGTTTATAATCAATCATTCTATTTAATTACTATCCCGCTTGAAAATTTCAAAATAAATCTAAAAATTCGACAGGTTAATCAGCATCGAAAACAAAAGAAGTAATAAGACAAGACATTTCAACGGATAATCCTTGTGCAACTACTGTATTTAAATCAGACGATATGGGGCTAATGTCAAGTTGAGTATACTTATATGCCTATTTCTTGAGGAAAAACTGGGACAATCAATTACAAGCACTTCGCTTTCGAGAGAGTTAAGATACAAACAACTGCAAAGTAATGTTAACACAAACGAAAATGAACAAGGAAACATCAACAGATTGAGGTTCATATGGTTAAAATGTTCTCTTTAAGATACACTTTGGTTTGCGTATTTTCATGTCAATCTATTTTCCTAATCAAGGCTACGACAAATATTATAAAACTTTTTTTAACACAAAAAGTAGTCAGTCACCAATGGTGAAACTCAGACTTTGCTCATTTTGATTTGTTATTGTCTACACATGCGTTTATTCAAAATGTTAAATTTAGTCTATTCTATTTGTATGCCCATGCTTTTAAAGTTATCTTATGTCAATTGGTTACACATATTCTTTTTCTATGAGTATATTTGCTGTCCATTGTTTTTGTCACCATTTTTCCTACTACATTCTACCTACTACAGCTTTCGACTATCCACCCGAACTTGGCAGTACTTTGAAGATAGAGACTAACCACGAAACAGAAGAAAATCTGCGGCAGCACAATATAAATGATATGAATGCTCAGTTAGACAATACTATAGTAAACCCAAACATCGTTGAAAGACGGGATGGATGTATTGAGTTTATTCTGCTAAATAGATGGTATAGCTTGCCCAAAGAACAACAGCGCGAAACTTGTTTGCAATTTGTGAAAACACTGATTCAACTCCCGAACGTAGGAGAAACAGTAAAACCACAGCAAGAATTTAAAATAGCGTTGGGTGGATACGATAAGTGCATTAGTCTCCTTGACGAAAACGGTATTTATATTTTTCTTCTTTTTTGTATTTATCGTGTAAAATTTTTAAATAAATAGCGCAAACTTTGTTAAAAATATGTAAAAGGTTTGATATTGGATTAGTGAATACATCCTGTCCACCCAAAGCGGCATCGAACAAGTGGTTACAGTATAAAAAATCAATTTTAAATTGATTTTGTTTGACTGTTGGCAGTTAAATTATAAATTGCTAACTCCACAGGAAACGCTGACGCAATGATATATAAGTACAATTTTTGGACAAGCACGATTTTAGTCTACCGGGTATTCGCATAGTTTCACAGAAAGTTATCATGAATGAAAAATGCATTTTGATTATTTGTACAAATTGTGTTTAGGAATGTAAGAGTTGAACAATTAAAAAAAGTATTGTGCATTCAAAAAACACAGTTGTTATAACAAATTTTGAAATCTGTAAGAAATCAAAATTTACACATTGTGCATGTACTATTAGCTTTATGTGTTTTGTCGTTAACATGACTTTATTATCAAATATTTTATGCCCCCACAAACGAAGTTTCACCCTGTCTATTCGTCTTGTCTGTTTAACATACCTTGTTCTTACTTCCTACTACACGACTTGCAAGATTATGATAAAACTTGGTGAATTGTTTTTTTTATAATAGAGATGTGCAAATGGTAAGAAATTTCATTTTCTACAAATCTTGCTTAAGATTTGGATGTTTGGACTTCGTAATTTTTCACCCCATAAGGGTCCACAGTTCCTCCTAAAAGAATCTCAGGATTTTGATAAAACCTCATGGAGTGGCAGATGACAAAATAGAGATATGCAATCTATCATGTTATTCTTTTTGAAAAATATATGCCATAAATATAAATGTTTTACGGTAATCCTGGTGGGGGATATATAGTGAGCTCTGTATACAGTTTTAATGTCAATTACGGGCGTATGCAGCCTCTCTGGCAGAATACAGTTTCTAGCTGAGTAAGGATTGCATTACATATAAAAGTTTACATAAATTGCAATAGAAAGGAAAAAATAACTAATGACACTTTTTGCATTTATAGGTGAAGCACTGAAGTGTATGCCAACAAGATTAGCGTTAAGGATATATCGTGCTGAACTAATGGAAATCCTTAAAGGACCATATTTTAACGACACAATAGAGAAGCTTTTATGCCCAACTGACGTCGAACGCGTAGTAAAACTAAAAGATCAAGATCTTCAAGCGGAATATGTACTTCATTTGCTTTTGCAGCCCAATGAATCTCAACTGCAGAAAACACTAGAAAATTCAGACATGAATGATTATTGTCGATTGTTTGCCAAAAATCTAATGCAATTCACTTGCATAGGTAAGTGTACTTAAGAGATCTCATGAATTACATCTTAGAGTAAATAGTTCTTGTACAAAACATTGTTTTAACAGGTTAAACTATCTAGAGACAAACTAACCCCGAACGCAAAGTGATCAGAGCATGACCTAGAGGACGAACGACATAAAAT
>JAULBM010348433.1:0-12252 GCA_032357055.1 Geukensia granosissima | reverse complement strand
GAACATTTGAACTGATGTATGAGATGAAGCAGAAGACCTGATAGCATTTCGCATACAAGTTAGTCACTTTCTGTTGATTATTTGTGAAAACAAATGCAGACTCTCAGATATGCTGCTTCCTTTGGATTATGTTTTTCCATCAGGCAAAAAGTCCACTGCTTTGCACAAGGAGGCTCGTATTTTCACAAATTGCATCATAAGGAGTAAATTTACCTACACTCTATTACTCGGTGCTGGACAGCATTTTATATTCATGAAAAGTCTCTTGTGCCCCAAATAGCTGGACTATAACTTGTTACTGACCAGACCAATGTATCAACCTTTGTGCTGTTTACTTTCAAAAATAAGTTAACTTACCTGTAACGTCCTGCTAAATGAACTTCTACAGCATTTACTATCTCATTAGAATCGAAATAATAAGTAAGCAGTAGCTCCAGATATTTATAAATAAATAAGGAAACATTTAATAATTCCTTATGTCATTGTTAAATCAAAATCATATTGCTTAATAAATGCAATATCATGAGCCTTGGTTAAGTATGCATTTATTCACATTCATGTGATAAAAAATAAAATATTTGAATATAAGAATGGGCGTCACAACGTGCAAAATGAAGATCAAATACTTAATTATATATTAAAAAACCCGTTTTCCTTCCTTAAATGACAAAATCAAATTTATATGGTTAATTGCTACTGAAAATGTTAAAATGTTATCATGTTCGTCTGAATATATGAAAAATCATCAGATCTGATTCGGTGTGTAAAAGAATTGCTTCTTTGCCATCTATCTTTTTTCTTAAACATCCAATGCAGCGCATCGATACAGAAAAATAAAAAATAAAACAACAAAACATAAAAATGTACAGACTTTGTGAGTATGGCAATCACAGCAACTAACTTAGAGATATTGATAAAAGAAAAATATTGATGGAATTACAAATCGAGAGGACAAAGACATTTTTTACATATATGATATGTACATAGCTTCATAACTTCTTTGGTAAAAAGATTTCTTTTTCCTTGTACTAATATACTGGTTTGAAAACAGAATATTTATCTTTTTTATCAATCATGAAATTTCAGAAATTTTGAATATATAGGCAAGACTTACCAAAAATTTCATAAAACTTTAAGTTAAAATCTCTTCTAAAACAGTTTTATTTTCTTTGCTATTAACATTATCATCACCAAAGAGTTATACTCGGTGTTCAAAAGAATATTGAGATTACAAACTGTTTCTTCAGTGCAATCTGAATTTATTGCAACAAATCGAATATTGATAAGTTGTATCTATTGCTCCACAAGAACAGAGGGGAGACTTTTATATTTTTGTTGAAAAAGGTGTTCGTTTGGAAAACCACTCTAATCCTAATTTCCTATAAAGAACTTTGATTCTGCTTTTTCTAAGGTAATAATATGAGGGAATGGGTATTCTTGTTCGAAACAAGAATTTATTAATTGAAGGTACATGGTGTTGGATTTCACGAACAGAAAAGGGGATTTTAAATTGTTGTTTAAAACACTGGAAAGAAAGGATTTTACTACATAGCGGTTCTATTGCTAATATGTTGGGGAACTGTCGAGGTTCCAATTATAATAGTTATAGGTATCACGAGCTGAGCTGAAACTAAACAACTCAAGTACGGTGGTGCATCTTGATGATATATTTTAACAAACTGTATCAATTTATGACAATTTTGTTTCTCCTATAGAGTGCTGTGTCATTTCCACACTATCAGCTACGTCATTATGGTTGTTTGTTAAAGAAGAATTTCTGAGAGAAGAATACTCAGTAGAATTGTTACTTCCTCTACAAAGTATTTGTTAAAGTACTCCACCAGTCTCTAAGAGCAATATTGCTGTTTCAGAGTTTAGGAAAGATTTTTATGCTATATTTGCTATGCATCCTAGGTTCATCAACAACTTATTTCTAATATTTTGAAATTTATGTCAGTGTATCAGGTTTTTGTGATTGTGTGTACGCCTACACTGACGAATCAACATTCTCCGACTGTTGTGTATTTAAAGGATGTCGATTTTTGCAAATAACAACAGTCTTGGAAAAGACGAATTTTTTTTAGCTGTTTGAATAATTACAGTAGTGATCTTTTTCATGATTCATGTACAATTTGTTACTACAGAATTTGTCCGATCAAATGTTTGTCAACTCCTCTCTCTAACCTTTCAAATAACTAGATACGTCTACAACAAAATATCATAGGAAATTTTAGAACACAACAGACAAGACAATTTTAATATCTGTTAAGTAAAATGTTGGCCTCAATCCCCGATATCACGATTAAGTTGGTGTTGCTCACTTTAAGATCAATTAACGATTGTGACCTTTCTCTACAGTGGTTGACATCAGATCCATGTTCTTCGATACAGATGATGTACTTTCACTGACGCCAAATAATGCATAAATTGGTGACCATATTAATCTCATCTTTCAAGATTTGAGTTAGCCCATAATTAGACGTGATATCTGAAATTTTGATATTTTCTTTATTAAACTGATTGCAGTTGAAATCACCAGTTATCAAAATATACTGAAAACTAGTATTTTTATTTCTTTCTTTTGTTAGACCAATTTAATTCCAGTATCTCAGTATCAGAACAAGCAACTTTAACAAATGAGTTTTCCACATTTAGTCTTTGTGTCGACAAAATGGAGTTTTTGATATGTATATAAAAACTCAGCCATACTAATCGGTGATGCCCGTAAGGTTCATCAAACCGAAATGTCCTGCCTGGATGAAATCTAACTTTGGATTTAGACTCTGAACATTAAACTTAACTATAGATATAATCTCTTTTATAAAGTTTCCAAATGCTGATCGGACACATAATTGTCCTAACATGCAGAAGTATTATATTTAATTTTGACCTGGATTTTCCTTTACATCGCCGGGAAGCAGGAAAAATAGTTTATCAAACATTCGTAATCTAACCTCTTTTTTAAGTGTACCTCGCATCGAAATCAAAAAGACTCGTTTGTATTAAAAACAAAATATAATAATTAAATATCTCTTGGTTTAGAGAACCAAGAGTAGGTCTTTCCACACTTGATAGATATAAATGTTTTGGTTTAAAAAATAAAATATATGGTTGCTATTGACTTTTATGTTGCTGCTATGGACTATGACCTTTGACCTTGTCCCTATCTTATAGAACTTTATCTGCTAAACATCGAATGTTCTTTCTATATCTCACTAGCTTTGATTTACTGCTACCAAATAGTGTCAAATAGTGTTTGCTAAGTATTGTATCTGGTTTCTAGGGTAGAAAATATCACTATCACTCTTGTAATATCATTGCTTTGAAGCTCATAGCTTCCTGAGTTAAAAAAAAATACGGTTGCTAAGGATTTCAATGTGGTTACTAGGGACCATGACATTTGACCTTGACCGTAATTTAAGCACCAAATCATGATGAACAATTTTGCAATTAAAGTTTCTTTCAATATCTTACCAGCTGGTCGCTTAGAATACCAAGTATCATTAACACTATTAAAATGTCATACTTGTGCTACTTATAACCTTTCTTATCAAAAATATATTGTTGATAAGTTCTTTATGGTTGCTAGAGACCATGACCTTTGACCTTGATCTCATTTTATGGGCCAAGGCATGTTGAACATTTTTGCAATTCAAGGTTTCTTTCCACCACTAAGTAATTTTGAGATATTGTCAAAAACCTTTCTGTTTGGCCCAAAAAGAAGTTAATATACCCTAGGTCCTTAACGCTTGATCCAGTAAGTTTGATCCCAAAATACCAAATCAAGATCTTTAGAAGATATACATTTTCCCCATTACGCGTTTTCGGCCATCTATTTCGGTCTGATCAAAAGCAGAAATGGTTCGTTTAACCATGACCATGACCGTTGACTTTTGATATACCATAGTAGTCCTAAATTGCTTGGTGAAGGTCCTAAGTCTATATGACTAACGGTTCCCGAGAAAAACTGGTTTAAAGGGGAGGACTGAACATTTTCCTCATTTCACTTGATCAGCTAATTTTTACGGTTTCACAGCTTTTCAAAATCCTTTAAAATCGGGACACTGGCATTTGAAATGTATATAAATGTTAAATAAAAGTAATGGACACGTTAAAATCATACTATTTAATCCGTTTTACCAAAAATGAAGGCTAAAAACATACATATAAAGAGAAAATAATTTTTTGCATTGGTTTGTTTTCATTGGTAGTCGCTGACTTTGTCCGATCTAGAGTTGTGTCACTGAATTTAAGCGTGTAATACCTAGAGTCAAATTCGTAAATCCCGTTTCAATTGGCAAATAGGCTATTTTGTCGATTTTTTTTGGATAGTTATGTTTCCTAAAGACGATATTGTTGGCCACAATTTGTTGTTTATGAGCATATTACGTCTCACCTGTATGTTCCGCATTCTTGCAATTACTTATTAATTTGTTTTCGATCTTTATCCAAATTAGGATCAAGTCGGTATGCGATGTCAATATCGCCAGGTTTTACGGCCATCTTAAGATTATTTCCAATTTTACATACCCAATCAGCACACTAAATTTTGTTCTTCAGAGATACATTTTGTCATATTAGTCACATATTTTGTACCATATCAGAATACCATAGAATTCAGAGTTTTTGAAGTACCACACAGAACTTCAAATTTAATTTAGATTTAAAAAATTGGAGCAGTTTTCCTAGAGGGACAATTGTCCTATGCAAGAAATTGTTCAGATGGCAGTTAACCCAGACTCATCTCATACAAATGTCCGATTGGGATAGTTAAACAGTGTAGTTCTACCTTCAATAAAACTTGATATTTTACACCTGAATGTTATGCAGAGATTTAAAATGACACCACAGACGACATCGTCAGCTAAGTTACTATACAAGCGTCAGACTGACGTAGTCACATGAAAACGTATTTATGTTGTTTTTTTGTCGGTTTAAACTTATCAGCAGTGAATAAACAGAAATTTTTGAATTTTCATCAAAACCAGAAAACATTTATCTGTCAAAATACTTTTTTTTTATAAAGCTTTAGTTTTATTTACAATTGAATAAATACAAATGCATTTTAATTATTTCAGAAAGGTGAGTGAACTAATGAAGACTGATCAGTTAATTATAAAAGCTGTGGGTGTATGGTGAAGAATATTTTCAACGTTTCATACTTGGCTATAATAGTTGGCTAAAAAATGCTTTATTGTTTGCTAAGCACAATGGCAAACGAACGGAGCACAAGGTAATCAGAAGGAGAAAACAACGATTACAACTTATCGAATAACCTCAGGCTGCAATACAGAATGCGGAAGCATCGTCACTTTATTTGTCTCATATTAGGTTTTTCGTCATTTATTCTTTTTTATTATAAAAACTTGCGTCAAGTAATTCTAACACCATATTCTCCAACGGAAGTCCGTCAATTTGTCATAGCAAAAGTAAACCTTTCAAATAGTCCTTTTATGTTGATACTTCCGCTTGCAAAATACCAAATATTGACCCATTTGACAAATCAGTGAAACCGCTGTTACGCGACGGAACAAGTTTGAAATGTGAAACTAAGTATGATCTCTTGTATATAAAGGATAAATCTATACACATTAACTGGACAGAAATAAACCGGTCGCATTACAAAGATGTAATAAAATACTGTAAATATGACGTCATTTTTCGCCCTTATAACGAACGACAGGATCATAATTTTTTGGAATATACAAACGTTAGCAAACAGTTTTCTTCTCATATACATATAACTGATGAGGAATTCGTTCGTGTCAAGTGTTATTCCGAAGATAATTTTGTCATTTATATGAACTTCTTTTCATTTGTTCACGTTAAGAAAGACGTTGAAGAAAGGTGTAAGAAAAACTACGACAAATTTAACGATCAAAGAAAAGAAAGATTAAGTGTTCTTATGTTAGGGGTTGATTCTATATCTAGGGCAAATGTTATGCGTTATATGAAAGAGACACGTTCTTATTTAATAGAGAAGATGGGTGCAATAGAGCTTCTTGGTTACAATAAAGTAGCAGACAATACATTTGTAAATATTGTACCAATGACGACAGGAAAATATGTCGACGAATTACCGTGGAACGAGTCAATCAGATGGACACCAATGGATGAATATAACTTTATTTGGGATAATTACTCAGCGAACGGCTACAGGACATTTTATGCGGAAGATGCCCCTGAAATAGCCATATTTGATTTCGGAAAATCTGGATTTCAAAAACCACCTGGAGACTACTACAACCGCCATTTTTCTTTAGCTATGGAGAAAACCAACGACATCTGGAATACAAATCATTATTGTATTCATTGACGATCTGAAACACGGGTGGTTTTGGATTATTTACAGAAATTCGCTGAACAATTTGAAAATGATCCGTATTTTGCATTTGCGTTTATTACTCGTCTGACACATTCTTACCTGGAGGAAAGTCAGAAAGCCGACAAGATTTATTTAAACTTTTTCAACAGTTTACAAAGAAACGGTAACCTGAATGATACGGTATTGTTCTTTTATAGCGACCATGGAATGAGATTTGGCGATGTTCGTGAAACATTTTTAGGAAAGTTAGAAGAACGACTTCCGTTCATGTTCATTATATTTCCGCCATGGCTATTAGAAAAGTACCCAAATATCTATAAACACTTAAAGATAAATGCACAAAGACTTACAACTCCGTTTGACATATATGAAACCCTGAAAGATATTTTAGAGTTCAAAGGTCCCCATGAACAGAAAAAAACAACGAGCAATGAGTTTGCTCGGTGAAATTCCCGAAGATCGTTCCTGTGACGATGCCGATATTCTACCTCATTGGTGTACATGCTCACAACATGAACAAATAGATGTTAATAATAAAAGTGTTATTAATGTCGGAAAAGCAATGATAAGCAAGATCAATGAAGATTTAAAAAACGTGTTAGATGTATGCGAAAAATTATCTTTAAAATCAATCAGATATGCACTCCGTGTAATTCCTTCTGATAAAGTTTTGCGATTTGAAGAAAGCAAAAATGACGTTATAGGTAGAACAGTAGTGTACGGAGACCGCGTAAAGTCATATATAGATTACCAAATTACATTACAGTCGAAACCTGGAGATGGTGTGTTTGAAGGTACTTTACGGTACGACGAAATGGCGAAAACGTATGACCTTGTTGGTGACATAAGTCGAATTAACAAATACGGTAAACAGTCGCATTGTGTGGAACAGCACCGTCTCAAGAAACTGTGCTATTGTAAAACACAAATCGAGTAGACGATTTGACTGTGCTCTGCCCCGTGTAAGTGCTAAAATGATAAGTGCATCATGTTAAATGCACATCGAACAAAAAATAGGTGCAATCTGGTTTACTGTTATTATTGAAAGAGGGCATTTACGGCAACAACAAGGATTCGATTATAAATGTGAACGTGAGTTTGGCAGGTATTGCAAATTCAATAGCACTGGAAGTACGGAAGGTTTGCGAAACGTATTGCACCAAACCTTTGAAATATACATATTACATATCAAAATTCTTCATATTTTTAAAACATCTGTAAACCTGTATTTTGAAACAACTAGGGATATGCCTTTGTTGATGGACAAGAGGTACCACGAGGGTAATCGTAAGAAAATTTCCGACTTTCTAGCAAGACAATATTTTAATGTTTTATAGAAATTTGCTGCATTTGTTCAAACTGTAAAGATTGAATAAACAGGAATGCTTCGAAACGCTTTACTCGTAGTAGATGTCCCTACCACTGGATATGGCTTCCTTTTTTATTTGTTTGGATTTGTGTTCTTCTTGAATCTCTGACTTTCTTAGTTTTGATTCTAATGTTACTGATGATAAGTTAAATGTACATATAACATATCAAATTTCACCATATTTATCCAACATTTTTAACTTTTGTTTTAAATACAACGCTTGTGTGTGATTCCAATCATAATAACGTTTGGTTTGCTACCAACATTGCGTATAAAATCGTACAATCAAGTTTGTCCTGCATTGCCAATGAACTCCAGTGCTTTTACAAATACTTCGTTTTACTTATTCATAAAGGATTTTCTGTTGACTTCTTCAATGTTATCTCTTCGTCAACAATTCACGGTGTGTAGTTCAAAACACTGAGATAAACAAGGTTATCTTTACAGTAATAGGTTATCATTACTTAAACTGCCCTAATCGTCGTCATCATCACAAAATTTCGTTCAAAAGTTTGGATCAGAAAAGCTTAACATTGTGGACTACATTAGTTAATTCCAGCTTTATATGTGCTAAATTCTTACTTTTCATTGTTGTTGATTTTTCTGTTGTTTCATATTGGTCTTTTTCGCGTATTTGCCGTCTTTGTCTCTCGTCTTGCCCTGGGATTTGCCGTGTCAGTCGACTTGCAATTTTGTGGTCTTGCCCTGGTTTTTGCCGTTTCTGTCGACTTGATCTCTCTTCCCATTTTCCTGTGATTTACAATTTGGGTCTTTTAAAAAATAACAAAATAGCACGATAAAATTGATGGAACACCTTAGGATACTGACCTACCGTTCTACCAAATATAGAGAAAAAGAAAAATAATCTAATAACTAGAAATACTGTGTTAGGATACTAACACAAAGTCACCCAAACCCCAGCTTGACTCTACATCAAGAACTATATTTTTCCGGCCTAAATATGCTTCCCGTCTGGAGCCCCAGAATATTATATGAGCCTCTCGTTGGAAAATTATCATGCATCATCATTAACTAGAAATATAGAATACCAAACACAAATTTTCTATTTACAAAAATATACTAGAAAATAACAATTAGTGCCCCTTTCTTTGTACCAAATGGTCTTCTTGGTTCGAATAAACTAATTAGAACTATACCTAATACATGTATAAGCCTGTTGTACTATATACTATCATCTACTGCTTTTTTTATACAAAGCAAAAAAGTGACAAAACATTGCCTCTTATGAACCCTCACTTTGTGACATGTGGGCCTCTGTTTTTATAGTAATAAATATTGCATGCATTACCCAATAATGCCCTATTTTGCCATATAAAGCATGATCCTTCTAACATTCCGAAATACTGCATGAATATCATAAAGTAAAAAAGTCAAAAAGCAAATTGTGAAAAATTTCCCTTTTCAACCCCTAAAATTCTGCTAAGTGGGCCTCTTGTTGGAACCAAAGTTATTGTAAGCTGTAGCACACGGAAACCTCTTGTAACACACAAAACACCAACCCTCAGCCCTTTCAAGGAACTGCTGAAAAAAAGTTTTGAAAGAAGCCCAATTTAAAGTACCTAGTGGGCAGTTTGTTTGCAGAAAATATGTTGATTGCACACCTAGGGATACTTACCTACCATATTACCAAATATACAGTTTTAAGCCGTCCCAAAATATTGTCTGACAAGTTCAGGATACAGAATAATCATAATAATAATAATAATTATTATTATTATTATTATTAAAATAACAATAATAATAATAAACGGAACCAAAATAATAAGTCTTCCAAACTACGTTTGGGTGACTCAATAAAAATAATAACATAAAAACAATCTGTTAGGACAACAAAAGTCGCCAAAACCCCAGCTTCACTATATACCCGATGCGGCATTTTTTTCAAAAAGACATTTTTACCCTTTATGGACCCCGAAATATCATAAAGGCTTCTTTTTGGAACATTGCACAATTGTAACGCATAGCCTATACCTGGAAATATAATAAATAAACATCAATTTTCTCTTCATTTAAATAAGTAAAATCCCCAACTGGATCCCTTGTCCACTTGTAATAGATACAACATTTTAGACATAAGCATTTATTAAAAAATCAAATATTGTCTAATAGCATTTCAAGTCTAATAGTTAAAGTATATTTGCTCTAGCTCAACACTAGTTGTCCGTCTATCAGTTCACAAAATAATGACTTTCCATTCTCATAATCTTCTGGATACAGGTCGTCCCTGTGAAGGGTTAAACTCGCCCCATAACAATTAAAAGTTATCGCAAATACATTTTACTGCGTGAAAAATGTCCTGCTGGGGTATGCCGTATCGCTTCTGACATTAAATGTTTTATGTACAGTGTCTAGTTCTATACAAGAAATATTGAAATCCATATTCGCGTGTACAAATCAACACACTTTAGTCATTGTTTTACTGAAATATGTCAAATGTTAGCTTCAGAGAGTATTATCTAGAATGTCTGTTGTAATATTTATTGTTATACAGTCTCTTCACATATTGACTTATTGCTGTTTCATCGAAACTAAATGATATAATACCACGTACCAATCCAACGATGTTATTATAACACGTACCATTCCAACGTTGTTGTACCACCCACCAATCCAACGCTGTTGTACCAAGTACCAATCCAACGTTGTTATATAACATTACAAATCATCGTTGATATACCACGTACCAATCAAACGTTGTACCATGCATCAATGTTAATTAAACCTACTAGCTAGGTCCATCAGCAAATAATATCGGGTAAAATTCTGTGGAGACTGACAGTTGCAAGGTTAATTAGTATATAAAAGTTTGATAAATTTCAATGTTTTGCGTTAAATGTTAGCGTTGTAAACTTTTGGGTACATGCCTTTATGTCAAATGTCTGTCCGTCAGGTGGTTGTGGTGGTTCAGAATTTGTTTTAACAACATTTCTGCTGACGTTTCCATCGTCATCCAGATTAACTGACACCAATTCCACCATGACTGCAGCATTTTGTTTCACTGATTCTTTAGGTAACTCCTTTGTTTTAGTCTGACACTATGTCGCACTTTTTACCCTTTTGAGTATTTTTCTAAGCGCAAAAAAGATAGAATTATTAACATTACTAAGACCAAGTTAGAATTAAACACAAACTATTCCATACTTATGTCTGTAACATAGGTTCCATGTGCGTGTTAACTTCACTGAGCTCACATAATAGTTTCCCATGGATATTTTTTAACTTCATTCAGCTTTCTGGGAGTTTAATATGTGTGAAATTTGGAAAGATGTTATCAAAAAGTTTCCAAATCATTTATATTAAGTCATACGATCTTATAATTATTTCAATAGCTTCACTGATATTGTAATAATTTTCTTGGTGGTAGTAAGGTGGAAAGGTGATATGACCACTTAAAGTGGTACACGACATTTCCAAATTTAATATGTCTATTGGAACTTATTATGATTTTGTTGTTATTTTTAACAGACAGCTGATTTTTACAGATGATATTGAACGTTAATGACGTCTTACTTGGAACCACCCACAGTCCACCAGACAAATATTTAGCCATGGGAAGTGCAATGTTTTGGCGAATACTATTCTTACAATATTGTTTTATTCCTTCTTCCTCTCCCGTGAAAACTTTAATGAAACACAGGGTACTTGATGTTACAGCATAGATAGGATTACTGGTTTTACAGTATGTTTTAACATTCTTCACCTTCACTTTACGACAACAATATATATTGTGTACTTCTCTCATTAAAAGCAATGTTGCTTTTCTCCAGGGAATTGAACTATATGGCGTTTAACTAAACAATAATAAGCCCAGACACTCCGGTATTTAAGCATCTTCTGCCACAGGCATCACCTATCGGTAATTGTCATGTTTTATCAGTAGTACTACTTTTATTTTGCGAACAAATGATATACATTTTTCTGCATATTTTACACTAAATGCAGGGAATGAGGTCACACCCTCCCTGTAATTCTTTATTGGGTCCTTAGTGATGTTGGTTGACACTGATACTCTATATCTATAATTGTCGGTTAAATGAATATTTTTTTTTTTGTTTAAGATTTTATTTGGAAGAAAATACTGAGTTTTTAGCACGCTATTCTTCTCCATATGTCAGCCTGATTCAAAGCAATAAGCAAACTCCTTTTTATAACCTCCCAAATAAACTGTTGTTAAGTTGGTTCTACAAAGGTCGCGTGCGACTGTAGCACACTTATTTGCGGGGAATTAAGCTCACAGGAAATGTGTCGCCTTTCCACAAAAGTGATCCGGACACTTAGTGAAAACAATAAATTTCACAAAAGGAGTAGGTTCGGTAAGGACCGTTTTATAGGCCTCAAAAATAAAGTTTAGTATAGAATTGAAGTTTCACATTTTTTGCAAATTGTAATATCATATCTTTAAGACTTTGTAAAACTTTTTGATAAAATCTATCACATTTAGCGATTTTATCCGTTAAAACTCTGTATACAAATGAAAAATCTGACAAATTAGCCAAAAAACGTCTAATTTTACTCGTTTTTGGCCATTTAAGCATTG